>NSDO01000427.1:0-21426 GCA_002286825.1 Lagenidium giganteum
CAACGGTCGCGACGATGGATGGGGCTTTGGTCCCAATTTGGCGATAGATGCAAGCATGACAACGAAGCGCGGAGTCCAGTTGCAACTCATCAGCCTCTTCAAAACGGGCTGGAATCGACCCACTGCAAGCATCGGCCTCCTTGATCTGACGACGCCCATCAGTACGGGTCCCGCTCAGTTCTTGAGCGCGTGGAACGGTGGAGTCTCCAATTCCGTGCCCCAGGGTGGTCCGCAGGCCTCAGGATGTGCGGCCATCAATGACGGTGGGGGAGAGTATACTGGAAATGGCCGGTTGGGTACGATACCGCCGCCTCTATCGATGTATCGCCTACCCGCCGCGTTGGTGCGCGCGTGCACCGAGCTTGATCACAGCAAGATCAAGAGCAAGATCGCATGTACCATTCATCCATCTTCACCTGCTCAAGAACCATTCGTCGATGACGCCACACGTACGTAGAGGGACGACCAGCAACAGCGAACGACCCATGTCCACGGCAACGTATCACGACGCACTATCAGGCTTCTCTCGCCGAGGATGGCCTCGGCGTTCCTCGAATAACGTCTCGAACCCAACGAGGCTGTCAAAAATTCAGGGCATTTTTCTCGACAGATACTACCGGTATATTTTCGGTTTTGAAGCACAGGCATCAGAAGCGATCGCGCAGCGACTGGTACTGCGAAACACTGCCGCGCCTAAGTGCGCGTGCTCTGGTGACGCCAGCCAAGCGCCTATCCACCAATGCCGCGATGACTACTGCAATAGCGACGCTCGCTTATTCGAAGCACACAGTGCGATGCACCACCTGTGAATGAACACGGCCTGCAAAAGCTCGCACAGGCTGCTTCGATTTAGCACCTTCCGATCTGCGCTGCGAGTCTGGTCGACCAATATAGCTTGGACATCACCAAGTGTTGGTAAAGCTGGATGTATGTCATAAATTTACAGCATCCAGCTTCAGAAAATATAAATATACCATTTTTCTCGCTCATGACGCTGCGATGGTTCGTGGATGTGTCGGCATGGACGCCCGAGGTGCCGGAATGGGCGCGGGCGAGGAACATGCTGCCTCCAGATGAGCAGAACCAGGTGCAGCGCTTCATGTTCGTGAAAGATCAGCGCCTGGCGCTGGCCAGTCGCCTGCTCCAGCGCGCCGCCGTGCACCACTGCTTCCACGTGCCGCTCCCCAACATTGTCATCGAGCGCACGCCCGAACGCAAACCATTCTGGCGGCGGCGTGCTCAGGATTATAATGGCGACGACGATGCAGCAGCAGCTGCTGCATTGCGCGTCTGGAATTACAACGTGTCGCATCATGGCACCATCGTCGCACTCGCCAGTTCAGCCTCGCACCTCGTTGGCGTCGACGTCGTGCGCATTGCCGATCGACCACGACGTGGCAGCGCCGCCGAGTTCTTCCGCGCGTTCGAAGGCCATTTCAATGCCAGCGAATGGCAGATCATCCGTCACGCAGCTGATGACGACGAAGATGCGCAGTACGCGGCGTTCTATCGGCTGTGGTCGCTCAAGGAGGCGTACATCAAGGCCATTGGCATCGGCTTGGGCTTCCAGCTGCTGCGCGCCGAGTTCTTCCAAGACGAAGATGGTGACGCCACGAGGTGGAAAATGCGACTGGATGGTGGTATTGCGGAGGAATGGAGCTTCGAGAGCACGCAGGTGGACGCGGAGCACGTCGTGAGCGTTGCTTGTGGCCCGTTGTCGGCAATTTGGAACCCAGCGACGGGATCGGTGTATGCCGACGGCGTTGTTGTCGACAACAAGTTGAGCCACCAAGGACACGCAAGAGGTGACGGATCTTGCCTTCTCTGGCAGTCGAGGGACTGGGCCTGCCTGTTTGAGACAGTCGCGGATTCCTTTGACGCTGGTGCGACAGGATAAGGGCACGATTTCTTAGCAATAGCGGTATTCGAAAATATTGGGTCCAAACCCGGAGGCTATTTGCACGATGTTCACCCAATGCCGCCTCGCCATTCGGCCTTCGACCATGAAGGTGCAGACGAGAGTGTGCTGTGAAAAAGAGCACACTCTCGAGACCGCGTTGCTGGTGCACGTGGCATCAGGCGGGCATGCTCGTGCTCAGTATCCTAAAGAATGCAGTGTGGCTTTTTCTCGTTGTTGTGACCACGAACGCGCTGATGGTTCTCAGCTGCATGGCTTCGCGTGATTCAACTCTAGCACTGACCTTCACACTGGAGACTGCAGCTGTCGGTTGTTTCGTTGGCTTCGTCACGCTGGTGAGTGTTTCGACGTCGCCTTTTGCAACGCATCACTTCATTCATCACGTCTCAAGAAAACGTTCGTTTACGAGGCGCTTGCAGCGCGTGTTGGTGCACATCCACGCGACGACACGTGTCCCTCGTTTGCGCACTCCGATGCATCGGGGCGCGTTCGTGTTCGGCAGCTTCATCGCAAGGTGTGCGCTCCACTACGGGATTACGCGTCGTCTGAAGAGACGAAAGATGCCGATGCAACCCGAGAAGATCTACTTAATGCTGATTCCTCCGGTGGCACATATCGAAACGCAAATGCGCGTGGCATATCTCCGGTTTCAATCAACTCTCGGAAACGGGGAGCGTGTTGCCCAGGCATATCTCTTTGGATCTCTTGCAGTTGTCGAAATGCTAGCATGTGCAGGACATGTACGCTGAGTACGTTGCCACCGATGAGGAAGGCGAGCGTGCAGCGTGCGAGACCGTAGGCACCACCACCGAATGGTAAGACGCCTGTGATCTCGGACACGCAGAAGCAGAAGCACACGTCCGCGGCTCCCATGAACACGGTAGATTTGAGCAGACCGTAAGTACCTGCGATAAGTCCGATATTCCGACTGAAATATTGACCAACTTTGGCGATGGCGCTTCCGAGGAGCCAGATGTCGATGCCGCCTCTGGCCTCGAGCGCGCTAGGTACGTGAAGGATGAAAGCCATGCCACTTGTTCTTGGTGCTTGTCGGAGAGGTGCTTCTATAGTGCGTTGAACACTCACTGTCTCGCGATATACAGTCCAGGACTACGCGCCGTTGGGTTGGTTGGCACACTGCCTCCAACGAGATCAGCACTGCATCGTATGTACCAGAAGCATGGATTGCGTTTGCGTTTGGTAGTCGCTCGCATAGTGGGTCAGCATATACTTTCAAAGAGATAACAAAATCGCCGGCTGGAACTTGATGGTTTTAGCACCGTGCAATTATAGGTCGGGAAGATAGCGCCATTTTCATCCTGGAGCAAACGCGAATGCTCACAAACGAGTGCGCTCCCGCGTCGACGGTGCATGCAGCACGAGGATGGGCTTTACTACGACGCCTGTCATCCCAATCGCGCCATCGACGCAGCAACCAGCGCCGGAACATCATGCAGCACGCTCGCTTCGGTTCTATCGCGGTGGGGTCATCGATGTCTGGTTGCTTGGGATCACCGTTGTCATCTCGGGTCAATACTTCAGCTAGAACGTCGGCATCTCTGCGGGCGTTTATGCCCTACTGATATCGAATGTGCTTGTCAGTTGGGCTTACGTGTGCTTCTGCTGCTGCATGTCTGAGATCACAGGAGCCCTTCCGTTTGCTGGTGGCGCTTACGGCTTGGCTCGCTGCACGCTCGGCTTCTTCCCAGCGTTCCTCATCGGGTGTTGCGAGGCCATCGAGTACATCACGACGGTCGCGTCAACGATGCTCGCGCTAGTGAACATGGTGGTGCAGATCAAGCCGAAGTGGGCTGGTAGTGAGCATGTTATCATGCTGATGCTGTATGGCTCGATCTTGGTTCTGCATGGGCTGGGCCCGCGAGTTTTCTGGATCGGCAACATCGCTCTCGGCGTCACATCACTCGTGATTTGGTTCATTTACTTCAGCGCCAGCATCAGTCACGTTGATTTCCATGCCAATGCCGTAAAAGATGGGTCGGAGCTGTTCATGGGTGGAGCGAGCGAGTTCTTCCGTGTGTTTCCGTTCTCGGCGTGGTTTTGTCTCGGAATTGAGGTGCTAAATCTTGCTAGCGACGATGTGGCCAACCCAAAATCGACCATTCCACGCGCGCAAGTGTCATGCGTGGTCACGTTGTTCGTGCTTAGCATTGCGACGTTTCTCGTCACTGTCTCGCTGCCGTATAGTGGATCGTTTACGGTGATGGCGTACGACCCAGCGCCACTAAATACTGGTTTCCTGCTTGGATTGGGTATGTCGGTCGAGACAGCCACTGCGCTATGCATGCCTGCGATCTATGCCGCTGCGTATGGCCTTGTCTGGTCCTATACCAAGCTCTTGCACGCGATGGCTTCGTCGAGACTACTACCTCCACTCCTAGCCAAGTCAACGCAACAAGGCACACCGTACATCGCCATGATCTCGGGCACAGTTGTGAGTTATGCAGTGTGCTTGGTGGTCTTCTACAACAACTCGTGGACGTCGAACCTGCTGTCTGTCGGGCTCCTGTTCTCGTTCATGTCGTACACAGGACAATGCATCGGCTACATATCCCTGAAGCGGAACTACCCGAGCATCCAAAGCAGCGAGTTTAAAAATCCATTCGGCATCGCCGGCGCAGTCTACGCCATGACCATCTGGATCATAGGCATCGTGTGCATCGTGTTCTGCCAAGGCAACGGCGGCAAAGAGATCGTCGTGTTCAGTGTGATCGTGACGATCGTGACGGCGTTCTATCACCTGTACTCGAAGAAGCGGCAAACGTTCTCGGAACAAGAGAACAAGGTGCTGTTAGTGGCTCACGTGATGAAATTCAACAATAAACGACATCACCAGCAGGCAACTTCGAGAGTTCGTAAACTCCAAGCTCTGCTGCGACTGAAGACAATTCAGCATACCCAGATCTCTGTGAAACCACGCGGAGGGGCATCATCTCGCGGAGGGGCGTCTCGCGGAGGGGCATCGTCTCGAAGCCATTGATCACCAACAATTTCAGAAGACGCTGGCCATCGTTTGCCAGAATTGCATCCTTCAGTAAGCAGTCTTCACAGGTCAGTTCGATTGAAATGGCGTGCGGCGATGAAGACGATTCTCTACAATAGCACTTGTTCATAGCTGCACACGTGATTCTTGATAAATCGTGAACAAGGCATTACGCACCAGGTGCTTGTATACCATTAGGTTGGCACCAATCTCTCAACATCGCCTGCACTGCGCTCGACGAGCTCGCAGCGCATGGAGCCTCGAAAGTACCTTCAGGTGCGTCTTTTCGAGACACTATGGCGCTGCCACCGACTGCCGTTCGTGGTGAATTTGGTGCTGTCACCACGTACTTCGACGAAAATGAACGAAAGAAGCGCATCCTCGACCACGAATCACCCAACACCAGGCCCTCGACGCGATTCGTGACTGCTCTTGCTGCTGTATTTGCTGTGCGTGTTTTGCTTGTTGAGCTTCATCACATGCGCCACCAGCTGCACCTTACTCTCGTGCTCAGAGAGTGCCTGCCGCTTCTTCGATCACCCGTGATAAAACACCGTCACCACCGCCTCCAGCGTACTGAATACGATAAAGCCTCCTTGTCATCGCTGCATGCCTGTGATCCAGACGCTGACAGCGTACAGTGCGCTGACAAGGTTGAACAGATTCTAAAAGTCCCCACTGTGGAAACTCGAACAGTAGAGCTTGAGTGAGGCATAGACAACGAACTGGTTGTGTACGACATGAATGCGGAAAGCAGACCAACTGACAGCAAGATGGATGTCCAGGCAGCGTCTTGGAGCCCACAACTCACACGATAAAGTGGCATGGACATCTGGCTCCTCGGAATCATCAATACTTCGGCTGGAATGTCGGACATTCGACAGGTACTTTCGGGGTACTAATTTCGACCTTGGCTATGGGAACCGTGTACATGTGCTTCTGCTGCGGTGTGCTCGAGATCACAGGCGTCTTACCAGTCGCAGGTGGTTTGTACGGCCTCGCACGCTGCACGCTCGGCTTCTTCCCAGCTTTTCTCATCGGCTGCTGCGAAGCCATCGGCTACATCGCGCCCGTTGCATCCACCATGATCTCGTTGGCCGCCATGGTGGTTCAGTTTGAACCCAGCTGGGCCGGCTACGAGTCCGTCGTCACCTTGGATTCTACGCGTCAGTGTTGAGCGTGCTGCTGCTGGGACATCGATCATTTTGGATGGGCATGGGCATGGCAGCGCTGGTGATCTGGTTGATGTGCTTCGTCAGAATGTCGGTCCTGCGGAGTTCCGCGCCAATGCTATCGGAGATGGTTTGGAGCCACTGATCAGTGAGGCAGGGGAGTTCTTTTGCGCAATTCCATTCTCAGCGTGGCTGTGTCTTGGTCTTGAAGTGCTCAACCTTGCCAGTGATGCCTTGACTCACCCAAAGACGACGATACCTCGTGCCCAGTCATCCTGTGTGCCATCACCTTGGTGATTATCAGCATTGCTACCGTAGTGATCACCGTCTCCCCGTCTCGCTGCGACAATCAGTTGGCATCATGCCAAACGACCCGGAGCTAATGTCCACGGGGTTCTTTGTTGGCTTTGTTTCAGCCAAGTCCTTCACTTCATGTTGGCGCGCAGCAAGACATCCCTCCAACAAAGGAGAGTGGGATCCAGCACCAATCGTGGGCTATTCTTATCGCGACTCACGTAGGATCACTAGATCGCGCATCGTTTCTTGGGCATCCGCATGTGTCCGAGACCAAACGTTCTGCCGCCGGTCGAGATCGCTTCGCCCATCTCGTGCCAACAACCATCGCAGCCCCGCATATCAAATTACTTTCCGTGCCCAAGCTCGCAAGCAATCTCGTGGCCCTATCGATCAAGATGGCGTTGTCGGACAACGACACGCACCAATCCACGCGCTGCAGCTCTTTTATACATCAAGCGACTCGCACTAGCCACGCCAGAGGTGCCATTGACATTTGGTTCCTCGGAATCACCATTGTCTTCTCCGGCCAATACTTCGGCAAGAATGTCGAACTCACTGCTGGCACGTACGGCGTGCTCATATCCACTGTGCTCATGGGAGCCGCTTACTTGTGCTTCTGCTGCTGTGTGTCGGAGATCACCGGTGTGTTGCCTTTTGCTGGTGGCTCGTACGGTCTCGCACGCTGCACGCTCGGCTTCTTCCCAGCTTTCCTCATCGGCTGCTGCGAAGCCATCGGCTACATCGCGCATGACATCATCACGACTGCTGCCATGCATCATCGCAGCCAAGTCAGCTCGACATGGTGCGGCGTGTGTGGCGATGATCACGGACACCATCGTCAGCTTCATCGTATGCGTTGTGGTCTCAAAAGATGGTGCCTGGGCATCCATCTTGCTGTCAGTTGGTCTGCTTTCCGCATTCATGTCGTAGACAGGCCAGTGCATCGGCTAGATCTCCCTGAAGCTCAACTACCCCACCTTCCATACTGGCGAATTCAAGAATCCGTTCGGCATTGTCGGCGCACTGTACGCTTTCAGCGTCTGGATCACGGGCATCATATGCCTCGTGTTCTGTCAGGGCAGCGATGGCAAGGAGATTATCGTGCTCAGTGCGATTGAGGCGGTGGTGACGGTGTTTTATCACCGATACTCGACGAAGCGGCAGGCACTCTCTGAGCACGAGTGTAAGGCATTGCTGGTGGCACACGTGATGAAGTTCAATCAGAAGCGCAGCGCCACAAGCAATCGCCGGACCCGTCGCGTGTCGGCCGTTTTAGCTTTGAATCAAGCTGGAGCTTTGTTTCCGAGGTGGTTCTCTCCAACCAAGTATCACACGGCGCCGTCGGCAACCGGATCAACTGCAGCTTCGAGTGGTGGTGGCGTTTCTCGAGCTAGCGTGCGGGATGGCAGAGGTGGGAGCGTGGCTCAGCAACCAGCACCGCACAATGAAAATGCACAACCTCGAGCAAAGAGCACTGCGACGTCTCCATCTCGGAACATTCAAAGAGGGTTTGGCACGGCTAAAGTCGAGAAGAGGCAATCGAGTCGCTCACGTCGGCATTTCCTGCGACTCAGTGGCCACTGTCAGTGGTCTCCACGTGATTACCTCAAAGCCATCGCAGTCTCGAGTAACACGTGTGTCTCGACCGCTCATCGAATTGCACATGCGGCCAGTGCAAAGCTCCACCAAATTCATCAATCCCGCCGCGTTTCTGCCGTGGTTGTGGTGAACGGAGCTGGGGCATGGTTTCCAAGATGGTTTCCCCGACCAAGGATAATGTTACATCTGGATCAACGAGCAGCGCAAACACCACCGCCCCCACACCACCACGCACGAGCATTACCATCGCCACGCCTCCGCACGCGCATATCGCGAGCGTGTTCTAACACCCACATGAAGGCTCGATGTGGCATATGCACGAAGCCAAAAAATGGATACGGCTACGATGAGGACGAGGGCGAGCCCACTGGTCCGCCACTCGAGCACCTGGCCAAGCTGTTGGCATCGCCCAACAAGCTTCGTTTCTCGAGTGCTTTGCATTCAGGAAAGTACCTGCGTCGCCGTCGCAGCTGCACGACGTCGCACGTCTGCTGCGATCTCTGCTCACTAGCACTTCGTCCCGTGCGTCCCTCACGCAGGCGATAATGCAGCCGCCAAGCAACCCAACGCCACCTCGAGGTGCGAGATGGCGTTCAAAATGTCGGACATGCCCTTTGGTCTCTTTCACCAGGACATGTCCACCATCTCGCCTCGCATCAGAGTCATTTTGCATTGTCGTCAACCGCCACGCAGCACTCACAAACACGCTGGGATCTTTTTTGCCAGGTTCTGGGCGATCGCAGCTTCCGAGGTGGAAGCCATGGAGGCAATGACAGACGGTGTTCAGGTGCGCGTGCTTCCGCGTTGCCACTGCCTCCATCTTGACAATGTTTTTCATTTGGGCAATCATGGAGGTTGCGCGATAGGTGGGCTCGTGCAGGCAGCAGCATCAAACAGGTCAAGATTGGCAAATTTTCTACGAAATTCACAATATACCGTTTTGGAGCATGTGGAAAAGACCATGCGTGCATTCCAGCATCAACCGATTTGAAAGATTGTGACTATAAGGCCGACGACAAGGCAGCAAAGTCAACTTTAGGCATCAAGTGACTTGCTGCCTTGTGACTACCTTGCCGTCGGCCTTTTTTCCGCTCAAGTGGCTCTGATGAGCGCACACAATATCCGCGCGATCTGCGAGGCATAATCGTAGGCATATTGGTATCATTGATAGGTCAACTCGGCACGTCGTTTGTGCAGTGAACTCTGCTGGCCTTCGCTTCAGATTTACTTGCTGCTTGCGACGCCCTGCTCATGCTGCTGCCGTCTTGCCGAGAAGCTGCGACACTGACCGACACTGTAGTCGTTTTGGTCCTGGATTCCTTGGCGTTGTACTTGTGCGACGAGAACCACCTTGGAAACAAGGCTTCGACTCGATCCAGACCCATGACCGTAGACACGCGACGAGATTGGTGGCTGCTGGCACTTTGGCGGCTCCGATTAAAGTTCATCACGTGCGCCACCAACAGCACCTTGTTCTCTTGTTCCGAGAACGTTTGTCGTTTCTTCGAGTACACTTGATAAAACACCGCTATTGCGACCACGATCACGCCGAAGACGATGATTTCCTTTCCGCCATTGCCCTGGCAGAACATGAGGCTCACGATCCCAACGAGCCACACACAGATGGCGTACACGGCACCGAGAATCCCAAATGGATTCTTGAACTCGCTGCGATGGGTGCTCAGGTAGCTGAGCTTGAGTGATATGTAGCCGATGCACTGCCCTGTGTACGACATGAACGAGAACAGCAGCGCAACTGACAGCAAGATTGACCCTAACGTCGCCAACTGTAAGACGACGACGCACACGATGCAACTGATGACTGTGCCGACGATCATGGCCACGTACGCTGTGCCGTAACGTTTCGACCTGGTGGCAAGAACATGTGGCAGCAATCTCGACGATGCCATGGCGTGCAACAGTCTAGTGTACGACCACACAAACCCGTAGACGCAAGCGTACAACGCCGGCAAGCACACAACGGTGGCAGTGTTGCCTGACGCACCCAGTCCAAGAGCGAACCCTGTCATCATTGGCTCTGGGTCCACCGACATTGTCGCCAGCGACGTATCAAAGCGAGGTAACGAGAGGGTGATCATCACGGTGCCAATGCTCATGACGACGAATGTTAATGCACACGATGACTGTGCTCGAGGAATCATCGTCTTCGGGTGCGTCACGTCGTCACTGGCGAGGTTGAGCACTTCGATACCCAGGTACAGCCACGCTGAGAAGGGAAACACGCGGAAAAACTCGCCGGCATCACTAATCAGAGGCTCTGTACCATTGCCCACTGCATTGGCTCGAAAATCAGTATGACCGACGCTTGCGAAGAAGTAGATCAACCAGATCACCAGCGCTGTCGTGCCCAACACGAAGTTGCCCATCCAGAATGGCCTTTGCCCCAGCAGCTGCACGCACAACACCGACGCGTAGAGCAAGAAGATGACGGCGGGCTCATAGCCAATCCAGCTCGGTTCAAGCTGCACCACCATGGCCGCCAACGAAATCATGGTCGTTGCGACGGACGCGATGTAGCCGATGGCTTCGCAGCAGCCGATGAGGAAAGCTGGGAAGAAGCCGAGCGTGCAGCGTGCGAGACCGTACGAGCCACCAGCAAAAGGCAACACACCGGTGATCTCCGACACACAGCAGCAGAAGCACAAGTAAGCGGCTCCCATGAGCACGGTGGATATGAGCACACCGGAAGTACCTGCGGTGAGAATGACATTCCAGCCGAAGTACTGGCCAGAGATGACGACGGTGATCCCCAAGAGCCAAATGTCGGCGACACGGTGCGTGCCGGTGACCTGACGCGCCACTGCGGGGCTCTGTTGTGCCGCGGCGCTGGAAGAAGCCATTGGATGACAGCAATGGTGGGGCTGGTCTGGGAGGATAATGACCGGTGGTGTGGACTGCGTTGAACGCTACGCAGCCCAGAGATGAAGCTGCGGCTCTCCATCACAGCAAAAAATGTACGAAGTAGAGTCCGTTACCTTCTCCTGATCCATTGTTGGATCGGATGGCGCGTTCTGGCCTGGACGGTCTACGCGTCCGTTGCACAACTGCTCGAGGAGCGCGAGGACAGATGAGGTCACCAAGCAAGCGGCAGGAATGGTATATTTAGTTGCTCATGTACTTCTTGTTGCGTGCGAAGCCTTCGATGGACGCCTTGCCCAGTGGTGAGCTGAAGCAGTACTCTTGCAGGCGCTTCATGATCGGCGTGTTGAGGTGCTCCGGCACCGGGTCCTTGCCTGAGATGTAGTTGAAGATGTCGATGGTCTCCTGGTTGAGAATGTCTTCGTACTGCTTCACTTCCTCCGCCGTCAGCTCCATCACGTTCTGGCTGGCCCACGAGCCAAGCAACAGATCCACTTCGAGCCACCCACGCTGCTTGCTGCGGTAGATAATGCGCTTGCGGTTCGCTTCCTCGGCGTCCACCGTGTGCTCACCTTGGCTGCACATGTCCAACAATTCGCACAGAAATGTTAATATTCACTACGCACAATCACGTCACCACACACACACACACAGCCATAACCACACACGCATCCACGGACGCACCTTTCTTCTGGGAACTCGTGCTTGTAGCCAAAATGCTCGCGACGGATCTGCTCACTACGCGAGACGGCGCGTTCGGCCTGTTCTGGCGTCACCGCCCGTGGCTGTTGCACGATGGCAAACGCACGGACGCATTGCGCATTCACACCGACAACGCCTGGTACACGGCGCGTCGCCGCAGTCGCATGCAGTGCGCGACGCAGCGCCGATCGAGTGGCCATCATCGTCGCCATGTTCATCACCGTCGTCGTCGTTGTCGTTGACCGTGTTCGCTGTGGTTCCACACACACAGCGTGCGATTGCAGTGGTCCACATCACGACCAGCCCGTTAATTACCTCGTCCAATTCATGTAAGAATTGATCGATTCATGTGTGAATTGCCCGTGGGGGGGCCTGTTCTGCGCGTGTTGCATGTCCTTGAGCTTTTTGGAAGCAAAGACGCATCGAAGCGATCGCCGAGCGCGCGTCAGTGCCAAGCAGAACCGAACAAGGAGCCCGTAGCTGCCGCCCCATCCGCCATCCCCCACGTGCCACCATGAACGCCTCCGATGCCGACCGCCAGATCAAGCAGATGGTGAACTTCATCCTGCAGGAAGCTCACGAGAAGGCCAATGAGATCCGTATCAAGGTGAGCCACGCGTGACCGACCTCAGCCAGTTGCAAGGCTGTGAAGCTCCATTGCCAGTGGGAATGGGAGCGACCTGCCTCTGTGTGTGTTTGTGTGCCATTGAGCATGGCGATGATCGTGTCGGGGGTGCTGATATTGCTGCGGTGTGATGCAGACCGAGCACGATTTCAACCTGGAAAAGCAGATGCTGGTGCACAACGCCAAGATCAAGATCCAGGAGGAGTTCACGCGCAAGGAGAAGGAGCGTGAGATCAACAAGCGCATGTGAGTAGTGCCTCGCCGATGCCGTGCAGTGTGGCGCGCTGAGCTTATCATGCCTGTGGTGCTGCAGTGCGCGTTCGGCCGAGATTGGCGCTTCCCGCCGCAAGAAGATGATTGCTCGTGACGAACTCCTCAAGACGCTCATTGTGGACGGCCAGAGCCAGTGCCGTGCATTCACGTCGGATGAGAACAAGTACAAGGCTCTGTTGCGCGACTTGATTGTGCAGGTGCGTTAGCCCGGACACGCTCGATGGGCTCTCGGGTCAGCAGCGCATCCTGACATTCGATCTTGATGCGTTTACAGGGCTTGGTGAAGCTGTACGAGAGCGAAGTGGCCATTGCCTGTCGCGCCAAGGATGTCCGCCTCGTGGAATCGGTGCTCAAGGAAGCGACCGACAAGTACATCGCCATCATGAAGCGCGAAGCAAACCAGGACGTGAGCCGCGTCAAGGTCACGCTGAACAAGCAGGAGGAGGCCATGGTGCCAGCTACGAACTCGGGTGGCGTCATCCTGTACGCCAAGCAGGGCAAGATCGTGTGCGACAACACGCTCGATACGCGTCTCAACCAGGTCTACTACGACCTCAAGCCAACGGTCCGAAAGAACCTGTTCCCATCCAGCTAGACGCCGCACTTCTCCACCTCTCTCTGTGGCACGGCCGCGCTACCTCACGTTTGTAGACACCGAAGCACAGTAAGAACACAGCAGACGTCCCTGTGACAACGTGGCACCCACAGCTTTTTCCCAGACAGCTTACGATATCCAGATGACGTTGGAAATACATTGCGTTTGACTCTAAAGCAGCGTTGCGTCACGTGGATGATCATGCACAGCGTCATTCCGATACTTCCTTTGCACAAAGGTCATTGACAGAGACACGCATGTTGCGTGTCTGGCGATGGCAACCTGGTAATTACCACTTGCAGATCGCCAAGCAAGGTTTTCAGATTATTGCTACACGATCCACGAGGTGACAGCCTCGCTACTGCTAGTCTCGCGCTCTTCTTCTTGGTATGGTACAACGGAAGTGGCTTTCTGTTCGTGCGGCAGAGTGAAGAGCGCTGTTGGAGCGTTCGTGGCCGTCTGATTCTCGCCGAGCAGCCTGGTTTTGGTGCTTGGTGACGCCGTGCGACGCCGCTTGGCGCTGGCGGGACTTGGGTTGACATGGATCTTGTCAATGTGCGCCGCCAGCACTTTCTTGTAGCCAAACTTGCCGGCACACCCTTCGTACGGGCACGCAAAGCGCTGGGACTTGACCGGGTCATGGACGGCGTTGTAATGCGCCATCATGTTGGTGCGTTTGGTGTACTGCTTATCACAGCCCGGCATGGGGCAGACAATGAGTTTGCGGTCGTCTAGCGGCTCGAAATGCGTTCGCAGATGTGCACGCAGGTTCTGCTTGCGTGGAAAACTGCGGTCGCAGACCTTGCAAACGTGGTGCAACTGAGGTGCGTCTTTACCATCACCGTGCGTTTGGTCGTCCCCACCATGGACTTCTTGCATGTGTTGCTTCTCCTCTGTCTTGGAGAAGAACATTTCCTCACAGCCGTCGACCTCGCAGAATCGGACTTGTACCTGAGAAGCCTTTGCGCTTTCATGGCGGCGCTGGTGTCGGACAAGATGATAGCGCTTGAGGAACCGCTCGTCGCACTCGTTGCACGGAAACGGATAGATGCCCGTGTGGACGTATGAGTGCGCCTGGAGCTCACTCTTCTTCTTGAACGCCAACAGACACACGTCGCACTGGTACGGCTTGTTGATATTCGTGTGGGATCGATGCATGTGTCGCACCAGAGCGTGCTTGTACGTGAAGGCTGCGTGGCAAAGCGTACAGCTGAACTGCTTCGAGTGCTCGTTAGCTTCGTGCGTCGCCCGCATGTGGCGCACCAGGTGCTCCTTCTTGCTGTAGGTCTTGGCACACTCAGGTACGTCACAGGCAAATGTTTCGTCTGTGTGTACGCGTCCATGGAGCTCCAGCTCATGCTTGGTGTCGAATACCTCGTCACAGCGGTGGCAACTGAATGACCGATAGGTCACTGCTGTCCATGGGTTTTCTACTCGTTAGTGCATGGAGTCTCATTCCATCACTTGTACCAGTCGAGAACTCACCTGTGTGGAAGCGTTGGTGATGCCGCTGGAGGTGATCGCGAGTTGAGAAGCGCTGAGCGCACGTGGTGATTGCGCACACGAAGACGGCAACAATCCGGCACGTACTGCTGCCTGTCTTGGCTCTTTCAGCTAAGTGCACGTCGCACTCAAACTTGGTACACAACCACTGATGGCAAGCAGAGCATTCAAATACCAGGTGTGGTTGTGGATTATGATACTGCAGGACGTGGTTGATCGCTTGCTCCTCGTTTCGGAACACCTTTGTGCAGCCTTCCAGATCACATCGGAACGCCTCACTTGCCGCGCTGCTGGCGTCTGCAGCATTGCCCTCATCCACGGAAGAACCATCTTGTGCTTCTCCCTTGATATTCTCATACTTCGGCTCATTCTTGACAAAGACATTGCTGGCTACTTGATGCTTGTCCGAACAAAGTGGCACGGGCTCGGATTTGATGAATGCGCCATCGCTTTGGGCACTGTCCATCACCAGCTTGCGCTTGCGACCAACGCGTTGAACAGGATAAATGGACGGCACGTCGAGATCACCATTTGGGTCGCTGCCGAGCGCTCCATTGTCTGCTGTCGCCGTCACCATCTTCATCACCAGCACCAATGGCACTGCATCGACGTCGCTGTGCGCAACGACTGGCGCGACCAATCACTGGCTTTGGCGCGCTTTTTGACCCACGCCCTGAACTTGCAACCAGCTGCGAGTGTTTTCTGGAATTCTTATGCAATTTACACACCAAATGGCACAAACTGTGCCATATCTCACAATCGGTCGGAATCAGAACGAGAATCTTACCATTCCTTCCTCAGGTTCTGCGTGGTGTGTTACCGTTAGCTAGTTTCTAGGAAGTCAAACGTATCCCTGTTGCTCATGTTCTGGTCGCGATGAGCGTACATAAGCATCGACAGGGCCACTCCTCATTCGACAAACCAGCGATCACTACACACAGGCTCACGATGCCGCTCTTCAAACCTGCGTCATCGAGGCCATTGTCACCCGTCCAACGAAGCTATAGTCCAAAAAAGTTCGACATTTGGCTGCTTGGCATCACCACCGTCATCGGCGGCCAGTACTTCAGCTGGAACATCGGATTCTCCGCAGGCGTCTACGGATACCTCATCGCCTACCTGCTCGTCGGCATGGCCTACGTTTGCTTCTGCTGTTGCACAGCCGAGATCACTGGCGCACTGCCGTTCGCTGGAGGTGCGTACGGTTTGTCGCGGTGCACGCTGGGTTTCTTCCCCGCGTTCTTGATCGGCTGTTGTGAGGCATTCGAATACATCGCGTGTGTGGCGACGACGATGATCTCGCTCGCAGGCCTCATCGTGTCGATGATTCCCAGTTTCGCTGGCAAGGAGCCATGCATTTGGCTTGTACTGTATGTGACGGTGGTATTTTTCCAGGTGCGAGGACACACGCCGTTCTGGGTCTACAACGCTGTGATCGGCGTCCTGAGCATCGGCATCTTGATTGTCTACTGCATTGGCTGCTTCCCGTTCGTCGACTTCAAGACCAACGCATTAGAGGACGACACGCACCTCTTCATCAACGGTGTGCCGGGCTTCCTGCAAGTGTTTCCGTTCGCTGCGTGGTTCTTCACGGGCGTCGAGTGCCTGAACCTCGCCAGCGACGACGTCGATCATCCAAAATCTACCATTCCACAAGCACAGGTCGCGTGTGTGAGCACGCTGTTCGTGACCGGTCTCATGACATTCTTTGCGACCGTGTCGATCCCGACAGACGGTGGGATTCCTGCTATCGCGAACGCCACCGCCCCACTCAACAACGGCTTCTTGATGATGTTTGACATCTCGTGTGTGGTGGCGACGCTGCTGTCCATCCCAGCGACCTACGGCGTGGCGTTTGGCTTCGTGTGGGGGTACAGTAAGCTGATCCACGCCATGGCGTCGTCCAAGTTGATTCCGCCTGTGTTCGCCACCACCAACAAGCGCTACAACACGTACCATGTGGCCGTGATCGCAGGCGCAGTGGTGGGCTACTGTGTGTGCTTGGTGGTGTACTTCCAGCCCGAGGTGGCGTCGTACGTGTTCTCGGTGTGTCTGATGCTCGCGTTCATGTCGTATACGGGCCAGTGCATCGGCTACATCTCGCTGAGGGTCAACTATCCGAGTCTGAAGAAGAGCGAGTTCCGCAATCCGTTCGGTGTCGCGGGCGCCGTGTTCTCGATGTCGATCTGGTTGCTGGGGATCGTGTCGATCGCGTTCTTCCAGAGCGAGCAGCACACGGAGCTGGTGATCTTCGTGGTGATCATCTTGAGTGTGGCTTTGTTCTACCAGGTGTACTCGAAGTCGCGACAGGTGTTTTCGGACGAAGAGAACAAGGTGTTGTTGGTGGCGCACGTGATGAAGTTCAATAAGAAGAAGGAACACAGCCACGTTCGGAAGTCGAATAGTTCTACCACCCGAAAAGCCCAAAAAAGAGCCCGCCCAGGAACGAAAAATGTCTATGCCGTGCATTGTGGTGGTCCACGTGGGAGGAGAGTGAACACTGTGCATCTGCATTGACACAAGCAACAGCTGGCAACCGTTTCTGACATGCACGAAGCAGGTGGCGGGTCTAGCAGGTAAACAAACCAATTTGAAAACATGTACGACTTCGTCATGCACATTGAGCGCACAACGACACCGAACCAGCAAAGGTGGCGGGAAACATTTCAACCACAGTGGTGTTCATGCTCGCTTGCGAATATGTCTTCGACTTCGTCAACACATCAAACGCACACCTCAAATGCTCTATACTGTACACGTGCAAATATCAGCAATTTTGCTCGAGCAAAGCTGGCAACGTGCACGCGCGGCCGTGTCTGCCCAGACGTTGCACGCATCTGCAAGTGGTCATATGTAAATGCAAGCAACAGCGAACCGGGAAACTGCAAGGAAGAAGCATGCAATTTCAGTGGCACAGCCCAGCAAAGCGCACGTTAGCAAGAGATCGCATATACGTGCGAACTTCAGCGAGCCCCCAATCGACCAGAAACAACACCAAAGGACCCGCACGCTCAACGTCTTTGTCTCCTGGCAACACAAACCGCACAACCACGATCGGACGTACCAGTCGACACACATTAATTAAGAAACACTAGACGATGAAACGCAGATAACTGGTGTGTATTACTGGGAAGAAAGGAAAGTGATCAACATGAAAGACAACATGCAACATGAACTGAGGCTGCAGCACACTCATTTACCGAAGAAAACGTCGAACAGGAAGGATACAACATGAATTAGACTCTGATCGGCTAATTATGCAACGTTTTGGCCAATCAGACTCGATGACTGATTTGCTTCGCCTCGCGAACAAGTCGTAGAGTGGTAGACACCGGCCAGCTCTTCAAGTCTACGCTTCCGAGTGGACGGAGCAAGTGGTAAGCGACGCATACCTGTGCGATAGAGCTCCGCAGCTTGGTGCTCCGTCATCGATGCTGGTATGCTTTCGCCAGCTTCATCAATTGCGTTGATGATGCTGTCCATGAGCACTGACCAGTCGGAGTACGTCTTCTGAAGTGCACGCGTCGGCAGATCAATCGCACGAATACGCTTCAGCGGCGGATATCCGTGCGCACGATCGCCAAACCACCCAATTCCACGCACCGAACGGTCCCACACTCAGAAACTCAAACGACTTGGGCAGCAAGTGAAACTTGCCGTCGTAGTAGTGCAACATCTGTGCACCTGGCGACTGTGGTGGCGGTGCTGGCGCTTCACGCGATTTGCCAATCCCTGCCTTCACCAAAATGGCTTCAATTGTGCTTTCCAGCACTTGCTTTGTGATGGTGCGGGCAGCAACTGTAGCGATCGAAGCAAAATCAAGAGTGAATTACTGGTAAGTGATCTTATGCATGTCTATCTACTGCTATGCTACTGACCAATCGTCTGATGGATGGTTGCGAGCTCGTCTTGGAATGGATGGTGATGGAGGATGTCTGTCGTGACGTGTCGGTGATGGCTGGTTTGCAGGATGCATGTTCATTTTATACAGCATGTCGCTAACTGTATCTACGTGTATTACACTCTCCCCCGACAAAGCGAAGCTTGTAAGCGTAGAAGCTAGTTGCGATAGCGATGGTTGGGCTTCTTCGATCTGACCGAAGTCGAGGTCGATGCTGGACCGACTGCGGTGTATTGACGCTCGGATGCTTGGCGTTGGCGAAGTTCTGCGATCAAACTGTTCCAATGGCTAACATGCTTGATGTTCTTTTCGAGTTCCCACGTATGTTCGTGATCCGGCAAGCCGTGCCACTTCACCATGTACTCGGGCTTGCGGTTGAAGATGCGTTTGCGAACTAGAGCTTCAATGATGTGCAACCTTTCGCCAGAGTGATCGAAGACAACAGGACTTGACTTTGGAATCGCTCTTCCTTTAAAGCGATCAGGGTTACTGTTGTAAGCTCGGAGTTTGTCAACGTTGAAGTTCTTGGAAAGATGCTTCATGTTGTTCGGTAAGTCGAGCATTGCGACGTTGTTGCGGAGTCTCGTGATACGGAATGGACCGATAAAGCGCGGAATAAGCTTGCAGGAGCGGACACTAGCATCTGCGGTCGCGTGACTGATGTTTAAGTCAGCCGTTGACAGCAAAACTAGATCGTCGACGTTGAAGGAGACTTCCCGGCGCTTCTGATCGTAGTAGCGTTTCTGACGTTCTTGAGCATCATGCAAGTTCTTGCGTGCGTTCTCAATGATTGTTTGTCTGCGTTCGACAAAGCGAGAAGCGTGCTCAACATTTGACCAAGTCGTTGCGGCACTTCCATCTTCGTTCGATGGGGTGGCTGGATTACGAGGCTGTCTGCTTGAGTCAATGAAGAACGGCGACATCTTGGAAGACGTCGAGATGAGCGTTGCATGTGCATACTCAATCATCGGCAAGTGTTCATTCCAATCTTTGCCCTGGTACGAGATCGAGCAGCGCAGCGAGTCTTCCAAGGTTCGGTGCTGCCTTTAAGTTTGGTCATCTGCTTGCGCACGATGTGCCGTTGTCATCGCGGAGCGAATCTTCATGAGCTCCAACAGAGCAGTCCAAAACTTTGACGTGAATTTCGGATCGCGGTCGGATATAATCGTAGACGGAATGCCATAATGACGAATGACATGGGCAAATAACAACTTGGCGATATCCTCGGCAGTTGCGTTGGTGTGCGTTGGAATGTACACCGGTCGCTTCGAGAGTTTGTCGACTACCACCATGATCGCATCGTACCCATCGGAAACAGGTAAGTGAGTGATGAAGTCTGTAGAGACAACTTCCCAGCACTCACTTGGAACCGGAATAGGGATCATCTTGCCTTGGCGTGGACCAGTAGATTACTTGTACTTCATGCAAGCTTCACAGCTTTGAACATAGGCTCGAATATCTTCGTCCATGGTCGACCAATAATACCATTGTTGCGCGGCAAGTTGCGTGCGTCTGACGCCTGGATGTGCCATGATCGCGGAGTCATGAACATTATGAATGATGTCAAGCCGAAGCTTAGGCGTGTTCGGAACACACAAACGTCGAACTTTGTTTGCTGAGTCGATGTACACAAGTCCATCTAACCTTGAACTCTTCAGAGCGACGTTTGCCAGACCAGATGGCAGAGAATGCTGGATCCACAGCGTATGCAGCTTGAAAAGCTTGCTTTGTCTCGTTATTCAACTCTATCGCACTGATTGTCGTCACTTCAACAAGGTTCGTTTCGCAGATTCGCATCTGCAGTTGCGATGAACCAAGGGAAGTTTTCGTCGAACTTGGAGTTGACTGGGACAACAGAACTGACTGATCGCGGATCGGCATCTCGGCAAACTTCTCGTGCAATTGCTCGCGAAACTCTGTTGCTTGTTGTACCATGCGGCATTGCTCAATGTCCTTGCAGTTGTCGCAAACAACCAGTCTTGCCATCGAGACTCGAAGCGTCGCACCCACCTCCCCCGACGAAGTCAGAGCCGGCGGGCGAGATAGCGCATCAGCGACAACATTAAGATGGCCAGGACGATGATGCAGCGCGAAGCGGAAAGTCGAGAAGAAATCGAGCCAACGAGCAAGTCGAGGCGAGACGCGATGATGCTGCAAAAAACAACTTGCACGCAGAGTTGTCCGTGAACACGTCGAACTCAGTTCCATGAAGGTAATGACGCCAACGAGAGAACGCGGTCTTGATGGCGAACAACTCTTTTTCATGAACTGGCCAATTAAGCTTACTCTTACTGAGTTTCTTGCTGAAGAAAGCCACAGGCATATCTTCGCCGTCGTGCATCTGCGACAAGACACCACCAATGCAGGCATCACTAGCATCTGTCGTGACGATGAACGGTTTCTCAAAGTCCGGAAGGCGCAAGACTGGCGCTTGCTGCAGGGCTAACTTGAGTGCATTGAAAGCACGTTGTTGATCATCTTCCCAAACCCAGTCCGCATCTTTCTTGATAAGCTGACTGAGCGGCAGGGCGAAGTCGGCAAACTGATGAATGAACCGGTGATAATATTCAGCGAGACCCAAGAATCTCACTAAGTCTTTAGCATTCTTCGGTTCCGGCCATTCAGCAATCGTGAAGCACTTCAAACACAGCGCGGAGATGTTCGGCGTGCTCCTCTATGTTCCGAGGGAACACACAGATGTCATCAAGGTAGACGACCACGAACGGAAACTACATGAACCGTTTGCGCCTCAAGCGCGTCCAAGTACCTGGCATTATGTATGGTCGATTGCACATACTATCACCAAGAGGCTTTGGCATGTTTGTGTGACGTGTGGCATTGCCAACCCAGGCTGCCATAACAAACTATGCTGGCTGGAGTATGTGCACTTGACCATACTCCAGCCAACATGTTCTGTGACCGACTGTGAGCTTGGCTCACCTGACCGCCGGTCGTGTGTC
>NSDO01000427.1:27104-65264 GCA_002286825.1 Lagenidium giganteum
CCGAACTCGTCCAGTCCTCGCGTCTCTCGCTCCTCAGTCACCAGCCACCACCTTGAAGTCTCCGACGATAAGCAGCGGTCTGGGAAGCCTCTTTATCGTGTGTGTAAGGTGTGTTCGATACTCCATACCGACCAATCGAAGCCCACCGGGAAGGCAAGAACGTATTGCGTGGAGTGATGCCGTATCTACTTGTGCGACCGAATCCGAAGCACACACGAAGGAAACCACATGACGTGCTTTCAGATCTGGCACCAACTTTGGCAGAATGGCACCAAGCGCGATGACGACCGGAAGATTCGAATGCGAGGGGCCAATGCCAAGGGCAAATCCGAGTCCGTATCAAATGTTGCGACTCCTTCCGGATCGAATGAGTACCAAAACTTGCTTTGGGCTGGATTTGCTTGATCATGTCACCGAGTATTTTGGCAAACCGAGCTTTTTGACGTGCGCCGGGGAACAATGGGCCCGCAGGTTGCGTCGGGTGATATGACCAGGGCAGTGATCCAGGGTTGTGGGGGTTGCCACAGAGGCGACGTGGGTCTTTTGGGCCGCTGCCCTCCTGGTTTGTTTTTGACTTGTGCATCACCCAGCCAATGCTGTCATCTTGAGCACTGAAATGTTCGGTGCAGATCGTTTGCACCGCCTCCGATCTGCTCATCATGTTCCACTGGGTTACCCAAAACACATGCGAAAACCCACCATCCCACCGCACCAAGCTAGCAACACGCAGTTGTTCACAGAGCGAGAGCGGAATTGGCTGCTTGCCAGATTCCTGTAGCGAGCCACTCTGCATATCGGTGGCAGCACCCGGCTGGCAGCGGCACATTCTTGCGCCGATAATGATCTTGAGTTCGCTGCGATAGCCATTGAGCGTGCCAACGCTGACTTCTTTGCGTTTTCCAGCGGGGACGACTCAGAATCTTCCACCGTGAACGCGACCACGCTCACCCCACCGTCGGCGTCGTCATCCCGCGTCGCTGGCGTTGGATTCTGTGTGGTCGTCATCCTGCATTGCTTCCATTGTCTTTGCTGTGCGAAGGTCCACCGTTTTAACGAACGGCAAGCCAGCGCTTGGCGTTGGACTGGTTGGCGACGAAAGTGTGTGCCACACGCAATGTCAGCCTGCAGACAGCGGTTGGCACCCAACACGTGGCACACCATTTTGTGTTTCGCATGATTCATGCGCTTGTTGTCCTTCAAGATCATACAAGCGAGTACTTATGTGCTACGAAAGCGTGACAATTGAATGTGCCATAAAGTGTTCGAGAACCTGCAATTGGAAAGATGGTCAACTGGAGATTGGTCAACAGAACGGTCAAATTGAGCCGTGCACGAGACAGTTTGTGCTCCAACACTCCCTCAACTTGAACCGATTATCTTGGTGTACATGCCGCAGAGCGTGGACAACTGCTGAAGGCGCAGTGTTGAAAGCGGCTTTGTCAGGAAGTCCGTGACTTGATTCGCGGATGGCATGTGCGCGAGAGCGATCGCTCCTTGTTCAATCGGGTCCCGCACAAAATGAGACCTAATTTTCAATATGTGCCTTATAAATATAAGTACGAATCGCTCGAAGTTGATCACGTTGGAATGAGGAGGTTTGGGGTTATCCAGTGATACTCTTATCTGCACTGAAGTCACTGTAGCTCAGGAAATAGCGGCCAGCAAAGTGCTTGGACGGTTACCAAGTGAAAAATGCAAACAAACTTAAATGGTTGACTACGTTTCTGCGGATGACAAATCGACGGTTGTTTGGCGCTTGCATCTGAAGATTTACTGGATCACCACACATCAACACCATTACTCCTGATGTTGATCGACTTGTTCGTGAATCGTTTCTCCAATTTGCATCGCTGTACGCATTGCTGCAAAACCTGGCTCCTTGTTGCTCTTGTACACGATTCCATCTTGCGACGTGCCTTTCCGATAACGCAACACTCTGATCGCAGCGTGCCAATGGACGATGTGTGGGCTTTCGAGAATCGCGACAGTTGAGATACTGCCACACAGATGTCTGGACGGGTGGTGTTAGCAATGTAGAGCAACGAACCGATAAGCTCGCGGTACTTCTTTGGAATCTCTAGTTTGGCGCTTGCAGAGGTGTCATACAGATCTTGGCCGACCACCATTGGGTTCCTGACTGCATGTGCGTCTTGTTGGCCGACTCCCTCGACAATGCGGTCGATGAACGATGACTGGCGAACCAATAACTCCCACTAATTGCGCGAGTACTTCACTTTCATGCCAAGAATGAAGCGAGCATCACCGAGTGACTTAATGCAAAATCGCGTTTGCACTTTCTTGCGCACTTCCTCTGCATCTTGTTCTGCTGAGCAACCAATCAACAAATCATCCACGTATAGAATGATGAATACGGGACCATGACGACCTCATCAAACAAAAACACAAGGATCCGCCACACATTGGTTGAACTCCATTGACTTGAACGCTGAACGAATGGGCTGATACCACACGACCGCAACTTGCTTCAAGCCATATAAGCTTCGACGTAGTTGGCTATCCATGCCGGATTTTGCCTTGACACCCTTCGGAACGGACGTCAGAACTTGCCCCTCGAGATCACCGTGGAGTAATGCTGTCTACACATCGAATTGCTTAATGATCAGTTTGAACGGGCAGCACACGCAAGAAATACACGAACGCTGTTGATACTTGCGACTGGTGAGTATGTGTGGTTGAAATCGATGCCATGCGTTTGACGATAGCCGAGAGCAACCAAACGAGTCTTGTGCCAGACAACATTCCCATGTTCGTCGCATTTCACCGCGAAAACCCACTCATGACCGATCATCTTGGCACCATGAGGTCTCTCGATCAAATCCCACGTATGGTTGCGATAGTGAGACCGAATCTCGGCGCGAATGGCGTCTTTCCACTTCTCTGCATCAGGAGAGGCCATAGCCTCGTCGAATGTCTGGGGCACTTTGGCGGTCGCGAGCGCAATTTCGTACTCTTTGTCATCATCAGGACGAGGTCGTTTTTGTGCTCGTCCTTCCACAACGTTGTCAGTTGTATAGTATTCCGAACGATCCTCTCTAGCATGATTTAGCCGCAAGTGGTTCTCTTCACGTACAAAAAACTGATTCATTTCTCTTTCGATCTTTAACGATAGGGCGTAGCAATGCATGCATTACGTGTCATTGTCATTGTGGCAACGTCAACACAAAAAGGACCACTTCTCGTTTGAAGACAAAACGTAGCTCGTTCTTACAAGTGCCGGTCATTCTGATCATGCCACAGCAACAGGAGTGGAGGCCAGAAATCAGGTGTCGGCAGTTTCCGCTCAACATCAAGCCTTGGACCAGCAACGATCCAACCTCGTGTCTCATACCATTCACTCACGCAAAGAGTGCTAGTTATTTGGACGCAAGACGAGTGCAAACCTGACACATGCGTTTAGGCACCGAATATTGTGTCGAAGGCGACGTTGACCTCATCAGCACCATTTTCCATGGTATTCAAGACTGCAAACTGTGTGCGTTGCGAAGATATCCAGTTGCAGTCACTAGCCGATGCCTGCGTGAGATCGGAGCGACCACTGTACACGGGAAGATTATAAAAAGATCGGATAGGCATTATATCCGAGCATACAAGTGGGGAAAATGTGCAATATTGATAGCATGAGGAATCCTGTGCATGGTTCAAATATAGAGGGATGCGAGTAAATCTGTGCATGATTAAATTTAGCGGGAGGCAAAGGATCGCACCACCAACTGCTCCTGGAAACAGGTTGTGTCTCCGAGGTGTCAGTCGGAAGCCAGCGCGAAGGAGAAAGTGTGAAGCAGCGAATGAAGCACGGTCACAATGATGACTCGACACATTGTTGTCATGCCGAACCACCCGATGGCAGAGAAACAGAGTGATTTGATGCTGATGAAAGTGATGTAGGCTCGATGATTCGTACTGGGGTCATGAAAGCGACATTGCAGCAGGATCAACACATACGTAAGGACGGACCAAAATGTTTGCTTATGCGTGTGTGCCACAGCAAAGAGGAGGCGCTCGCCTTGATGGAAAGAATTGATCCTTGCAAATTCACGCATGCATACAATTCCAGCTCAAAAAAGCAATGGCACGTGTACAAATGTGCTTACACTCGTCGTGTGTGAGGCAAATGCGTTTGGCAATATCAAGGTTTAACAAAACCATCACTCTAGAACAGCGTGGCACTCACATAATCTCGACCGGCCAAGCTCCAAATCTGCCAAGTAGCGTGCACGGAATTGCAAAGCAGTTCACCGACGAAGTAAATGCGCTTCTTTAAGGCTGTGGTACTGGCCGCGCTCTTATTGCACTACAGACGCGCTATCAAGGCGATTATGCTCGCTACTCGCACCTACCTACTGTACAGCAGCTAAATAATCGAAGAGAAGCTTTGCGACGCAAATCGAGTAGCACAAACAAGTTGAACACGTTTGGGGACATGGTTTCATGGTGCCAATCGAGGATGTGCCAGACGGGAAATGAGTTATTTCAGAATGATGGGCAAGTTCATGGTGCGGGAGCGGATGGAAGCGGTGATATGAACCAACTACTTGTATTGAGCACGTTTTCACTATCAGGCCGTGAACAGAATATGGCATCTACTATGTGATTTGTATTCACAAGTCGTGCCGTCTTCGCAAACGTCAAGAAAGCTATCGAAATGCAAGGAGATATCGGTGTTTTAGGCATAGCGGACGGTACTTATCGCATTCACTTTGGTGAAGGGACGCTGCTGTCATTTGGAATTTTGTGGAAAGTGATGGTATCAAGCACACGCGCAAGTTTGTGCCATTTTCATATGCATTTGTGAAATCAGAGTCCGCCCAAGCTTACTTTCAGCTGTTCACAGCAACGAAGAATTGTACACGTGAATTCTGTGACATGGACTTGGAGATTTCGTTTGCTTCGCTGGATCACTTATTCTCGTTTGCCGATGCATTTCGAGCACGATGGCCTCAAGTCAAGCTTCTCACGTGCGGGGCCCATGCTGCGCGCAAAATCAAGGAAAAGGCACGGAAATCCTGCATAGAAAACGTTCGTTCCCAGATTGTGATGCCACACCTTCGACTTCTTTATAAGGCGAGAACTCGAGAGCAGTTGGAGGCTCTCGCAATCTTGGTGCTTTTCCGGTGAGAGACGTCATGGGTGAGTCAATCTACACAGATATTTACCCAAAAATCGCCGGGACTATTCCACATTAAGCACCAATCGTTTGCGCTGCAGGTCGGTGCTGTCGATCTTGGCACTCATTTGTTGTTCCAAAATATCGGCAATTCGAGCCGACGCACACTTTTTCGAGGTGACTTGAAGTCACGGATGTCACTATCACATCGTGGTCGCTTGAGTGTATTCATTGCTACCTCTGATACCTCCCTAGTGGCTGCATCTCGCTCGTTGCGCTTTCGCTCTTCTGCTCCAGTCACCATGGTCTTTTCATGCGCGTATTCTTGCAGCTACATATGCATAAATACATGAGAGACGCCCATTATCCAACTTACCAGTGATACAACATTTGTGAGGAGCTGCTCACGTTCAGAGTATTCTTCCTCGGTGCCAGATGCACGAAGAGAAAGCAGCTCCTCTCTTTTGAATGTTGCTACGAGCGTGTCAAACCTTCGCTTGCACGTGGTGTGATCCACAACGTCACTCCCACCACAATGACCGATGGGCGTAGTCACACCAATGCTCACTTGGTGCCACGTCACTGCTGTTTGACCGAGAGGAGCTGTCCACGGCATTTCCCGAATGGCCTCCTTGAGCAGAATGATGTCGTGCTCAGGCCGGAAGCGGAAGGCCTTCTTTCTTGTTCCGCTCATCGTTTATGTGACCTGATTGACAGGTAAGCAGCCCCCCTACTGGCAAATTTGCCAATCGGTTTTGAGAGGATTTACTGTGCGCAGTGTCACAGGCACATTTGTTTCCAAATTGTTGGATTTCAGAAACTCTCTACTTTTCGAGAGAAAAAAAATCTTGCGTACAATATATTTTAATCTTCCCGTGTACAGTACAGTGCAGTCGTCGGCAAGTGACTGCAACTGGATGTCTTCGCACCGCGAACTCAACGAAGTCATCATATTGGGATGATTTTATTGAGTTCGCGCCATATCGATGCGTGTGTGCTCTCTCTTCGACAAGATGGAGGCGATAGGCTCACCACGCAATCTTGTCAGTCTGTTCGGAATATCAAGTTCCCTATGGTCAACCGCAAATAGCTCTGCTGCTACAACTTCACGGGAAGTCTCACCTGCATCTCCGTTGCCTCATAAAACAGGCAATCGTGCATCGGCGAAGAGATGAAAAGCGCGACCGCCATCGCCCCATTCAATGGGCCAACTCATGCATTCCGCACCGTACGCCCGCCCTCCATCTACGTTCCTGGTCGCTCTGATGTGTGGTTACTCGGCATCACCACCGTCATCGGCGGCCAGTACTTCAGCTGGAACATCGGATTCTCCGCAGGCGTCTACGGATACCTCATCGCCTACCTGCTCGTCGGCATGGCCTACGTTTGCTTCTGCTGTTGCACAGCCGAGATCACTGGCGCACTGCCGTTCGCTGGAGGTGCGTACGGTTTGTCGCGGTGCACGCTGGGTTTCTTCCCCGCGTTCTTGATCGGCTGTTGTGAGGCATTCGAATACATCGCGTGTGTGGCGACGACGATGATCTCGCTCGCAGGCCTCATCGTAACGATGGTCCCGGATCTCAAGGGCAGTGAGCCATGGCTATGGCTTTTGTTGTATGGCTCAATCTTGCTCATCCAAATTCGCGGCCAGACACCGTTCTGGACGTGCAATTTCATCATTGGCGTCATGAGCATTGGCATTTTGGTCATCTATTGCATCGGCTGCCTCCCGTTTGTCAACATCAAGAAGGAAGCGTTGGAAGACGACACCCAACTGTTCATCGACGGCGTACGAAGCTTTCTCAAGGCGTTTCCGTTCGCTGCCTGGTTTTTCACCGGCGTCGAATGCTTGAACCTCGCGAGCAACGACGTCGATCACCCGAAGGTTACCATTCCACGAGCACAAGTCGCGTGTGTGAGCACGCTGTTCCTGACTGGTATCATGACGTTCTTCACGACTGTGTCGATCCCAACAGACGGCGGCATCCCCGCCATCGCCAGCGCCGCAGCGCCGCTCAACAAAGGGTTTCTCATGATGTTCAATATCTCGAGTGCTGTCGCCACGCTGCTGTCCGTTCCTGCGACCTACGGCGTCGCGTTCGGCTTTGTCTGGGGATACAGTAAGCTGATTCACTCAATGGCATCATCCAAGCTCATTCCGCCCGTGTTCGCCACCACCAACAAGCGCTACAACACGTACCATGTGGCCGTGATCGCAGGCGCAGTGGTGGGCTACTGCGTGTGCTTGGTGGTGTACTTCCAGTCCGAGGTAGCGTCGTACGTGTTCTCGGTGTGTCTGATGTTCGCGTTCATGTCGTACACGGGCCAGTGCATCGGCTACATCTCCCTCAAGGTCAACTACCGCAAGCTGGAGAAGAGCAAGTTCCAGAGTCCATTCGGGATTGTGGGCGCCGTGTACGCGATCATTATCTGGGTTCTCGGCATCATTTCCATCGCGTTCTTCCAAGATAGCAACTACATTGAGCTCGCGAGTTTCCTGGTCATCATCATTGGCGTCACGATCTTCTACCACGTGTATTCCAGGCGTCGCCAGGTGTTTTCCGATGAAGAGAACAAGGTGCTCCTCGTTGCTCACGTCATGAAGTTCAACAAGAAGATCAAGCGAAGAAGTTCGTTTTCGTCGACGAAAAACTCGGCCATGCCGTCATCGCGCGGGTCAGTGCCCCGCGCAGCACAACGAACTGGGAACAGCGTTCGAGAGATTAGCCACGGCTACGATGCGGAAGCCGAGCAAGTGTAAGCGCTGCAGGTGTCCAACGCATAGGTGCATCGTGAAATACGACTCGGGTAATAAGACACATGGCAAGCGTTTGCTCTTCCGTGTGCTCATTGTGCTTTCGCACCAGCTGGCGGAGCTGGTGCGACGCTTCCTCGTGGAGAGCGACCGCTCGCTTCACTAGGCACCGCGCAGAGGCACACGCAAGCGTGAGCAGCGCAGAATGAAGATGAAGACGAACGGCACCTCGATTGGCATAATGGTGGCGACAATTGCAGTGATTTTGGGTGTTGGCTTTGCTGATCCACACGATTGGCAATGCTACAGCGAGATGGCTGCGCCACTGCGCCGCAGCGAGAAAGCGATCGACCCGGAGTGTATCACCTGGAACGGCGGCACGTGCGTATGGCAGTGGAACGTGCTCGGCTGTCAAAATGTGCTCAAGATGGTCTCGAATCCGGCGTACGAAGGTGCCTTGTCGACGTTAGGTTGTGGACCCGACATGTACCAGAAGACCGGAATGACGGGATACGAGGATGACTCGCTCTGGTGCAGACGAGCGTACGGCATCCTGCCACACAACGACCAGCCCGTAGGCGATTGGACATGCGGAGACAATCTGCACGCCCCGATGCGCGTCAACCGATGGGGCGTCGTCGAGTGTATGGCACTGGATCGGAAGGAATGCATATGGGAAGAGGATCCTGACCAATGCCAGGCACTCATCACCAACCCGCCGGCCGCCGTCTTCCCACTCGACTGCAAAGCTCAAATAGCGATATGGGGCCCCATTACGCCTGACCATTGGTGCGTCACGGCGTCGGCATTCTTCGGAGTGGCGGTGCCGACGTCGTCGTGAGCAATAGGAAGCGAGTTTGTTTGGTATGCATTCTTATATTTATGAGGACATGAGCTGCATTGTGGAGGATCTTCGAGACGAAGACATCATCAGGGCAGTGCTGCAAGAGCTCAAAGCCGCATCCAACGTGGTTCATCCAGCAAGACGCTGAACGGCCGCAGGTTGCAACCGCGGAGGGGCGGCTCCGGCGCCTCGGAACGGTCTCGCCTGACCGTTCCGGAGGCATCGAGCACCGCTCATTGCCGCCTTCCTGGAGATCACGCTGCTGTCGGCACGTGCGACCGAGCGATTCAGGGGCGGCGCTTTGCATCAACCAGAGATCAACATCACAGCATTCCACTCTCGATTCCTCGCGCGAGCGAACGATCTCTCCACGTGTGGTGAAGTCCCAATAAGACAACGATGTTGAAGACGGTGAGTGCAGTGGTGGTGACCATCGCGGTGGCGTCGTCTTCTGTATCCGCGCAGCCAAATGGTGCGGCTTACGCGCAATGGCAATGCATTGGTGACATCTTCACGCCAGTGCGTCGCTTTTGGAGCTCGGACGTCGAATGCGCGTCGTCCAACAGCAAGGATTGCCTGTGGCAGCCAAACCTAGCGGCCTGCAACGACGTTATCAAGAACATGAAGCTCAACGTGCAGCCCACGGGCATCCGTCCGCTGCGCTGCGGCAACAACCACAAAGCTGTATGGGGAGGCACGGGCTACGGCGATGGCAACCACTGGTGCAACAAGGGCTATAACTTGCTCAATGAATACCCAGCCAAGACGCCATGGACGTGCATCGACGGCATCAACGTGCCACTGCGGGTCAACTACTGGGGCGACGTCGAGTGCATGGCGCCAAACCGCCGCGACTGCTACTGGAAGAACAACCAGAACGAGTGCAAGGCGCTGATCGCGAATCCGCCAAAGCCTGAGGTGCCCCTGACGTGCGGCGAAGGCCACTTGAACGAGTATGGCGGCGATGGTTACAGCACGAGCGATCACTGGTGCCGCCGCGGCGCCAACTACTTCGGATTGACCAAGTAAATGCTGGAGTAGCCGTCGCCGTTTTTCATCCGTCGTGCGGTTGCCTCGCGCGTGCTTCTGTTCTGTTGCCTATCAGATCTGTTTATTGCGTCGGACCATGAACCGATTGAATGCGCTACGTGTAAATACGCCACGATGTTGTGAACAAACGTTGATGTGACGGTGACCTGAGAGTGTGTCAGAGCTGGAAACCTTGCGGAAATGGCCTTGGGAGCAAAACTCTGCCCGGGCGATTTGGCTGGAAAAAAAGTTACGTGTGCGAGTGCCTTGCAGCAACCACCATTGCCATGGTCTGCACTGACTTGATGCATACAACGCACGTGAAGTTTGTCTCTCTGTTGCCCTGTGTTTAACCGGCATAATCGGTCAGCGCGTGTGCACACCTCGGCCTTGGTCGACAGAGAGCACGACGGCCGTGTCCGTGCAAGACGCGAGCACATATTGCATTTATTGCTGGTGCTCTGATCAATGCCAGGAATCGCAGGATGGCCAAGACGCAGGCAATGGGCGCGAGCGACTGAACGGTCGCAAGACGACTGTCCGGTGCCCCAGGGACTTGCCCCTTGGCAGCGCCTACGAACCGCTGATCGTCCAATTCTTTCCTCGGGTGGGCGATGCTTGGCCGCATGGCGTCGTCGTCCCTTCGGGCGTGCTCACTGGTGTCACGTGCGCGCACTCACGAATCCGCGGGCAGCGCCAAAGATCTCTTGCTGGCTCTGAGCATTGCTGCCTTTTGTCACAACACATCTGCACGATGATCAAAGTGTTGGGCGCCGCGGCGCTGGTGCTTGCTGGCACGGTGTCAGCACAGACGAGTGGCTCCACGTATGGTAAGTGGCAGTGCATCGGCGACATGGCGACGCCGATCCGTCGCTTCTGGAGCTCGGACGTCGAATGCGCGTCCCTCAATGGCAAGGACTGCCTGTGGCAGCCCAACATGGCGGCGTGCAACCAGATCATCAACGACATGAAGCTCAACATCCAGCCAACCGCCATCCGCCCACTGCGTTGCGGCAACACATGCCGCGCTGTGTGGGGAATCACTGGCTACCTTGATGGCAACCACTGGTGCAACAAGGCTTACAACCAGCTCCCGGACTACCCACCCAAGACACCGTGGACATGCATCGACGGCATCAACGTGCCCCTGCGAGTCAACTACTGGGGCGACGTCGAGTGCATGGCGCCAAACCGCCGCGACTGCTACTGGAAGAACAACCAGAACGAGTGCAAGGCGCTGATCGCGAATCCGCCAAAGCCTGAGGTGCCCCTGACGTGCGGCGAAGGCCACTTGAACGAGTATGGCGGCGATGGTTACAGCACGAGCGATCACTGGTGCCGCCGCGGCGCCAACTACTTCGGGCTGACCAAGTAATCGCCAGCAGCAATGCCTGACCAGACCCAGAGACGCTGTATCGCCATGCTTGATGCGTTATTGAGTGCAGGTATAATTCATATTACGCGTTCGTTTTCCTCATATTCTTGTTCTCAGTTTGATGCAGCATTGGGCTCGGCACTGGTGCTGGCACTTGAGGCTGACCTCTGGTCGTCATGGCATTTGAAGTAGTCGATGCCACGTAGACGCATGCCGAGACATGCGAGCATGTGCACCACTTCGTCCGGCGCCAGGAGACGGCACTCTTGCAGTCGTGCGATCACACGAACCACCAGGTGCATGGGCACGGGACGCCGGAAGTTGCGGAACACGACGTTCTTCTCGTTGCGTCCGTACTGCTTGAATCCAAATGCAATGGTCGTCGCATCAATCCTGGCACTAGTGATGTCGCTGGTGTCATTGACCAGCAGATGTAGCTTGGCTTTCTTGACCAAGGCGATGTGACGGCTGTCGGAGTCACGACGAGCAATGTACTCGGCCACGTCCGCTTCTAGCGCCTCGATTCGACGCAGTAGCAAGCTCAGCAAGGTCTGCTGCTCGGACTTGCTCAACAACTCGAGCGAGAGCTGCTTCCGATCCCGCAACGTCGTGTGCTCGCGATTGAGAAGCCCGGTATATGATGCAATTGCATGGAGCGGAGACGCCTCGCTGGCTGTGAGACCGAGATAGATCTTTACGGGCTTCTCCGGTGGCTCAGAACGTGCTGCAAGCGTGCAGTAGCCGATGATGGCGTCAGCCAGCTCATCAGACGTACGATCGTACGCTGAGTACCACGACGTCGACGGTGCTTGCAGGCCGTAGCGAAGTACAGTTGTCTCGGTTTGGAACGCATCTTCGATCACACGTGTAATCCACGCAAGTCGCTGGGCCTTGAAGTCCACACTGGACAACTGCTTGATGTCCGCGACAAGGTCGAGTTGAAGCAGTGCGGGCGCGAAGACGGTCACGCTTGATTGTTTTAGGCACGCCGTCGCGATGCTGCAGCCGTTTACGGCGGCGCCAACGAGAATGTGGTCCACGGACGGGAACGCGTACACATGGGTGAGCGCTGTGAACACGCGCTCACGGGCGGCATCTGAGCCAGCGTCACGGTGAATGAACGGTGCGAGCGGCGACGACGCGTTGCCGTGCACGGTACGTTTGAAGAACTCGGCCTTGGTGATAAACACAGCCCGAGTTCGATTTGTCACGTTGGGATAGTTGGGCAGACCGGTGGAGAAGTGGAACTCGTCGATTAGCTGCTGGAGCTGGTCGACCGAGTCAGCAGTGAGATTCTGGAGCACTTGCTCCGCTTGCTTCGTGGTGTTGGTCGCCATCACGGCCGCTGGCCTCGATCCTGCTGACCACCTGAACAGCCGACGCTGGTTCGAGGACGTCCGCGTTGATCCATCGCTGCAAACATCCACTGTCGTGGCTGCCTCTTGGGCGTCGGACAGGATCGCACACAGCGTTGTCCGCACCATGGCCAAGCGATCGCGCCATGGCCACGGATACGACGGTGCCGGGAACGTCACGCCAGGCAACTGCGTGATCGGATCCCCGACAACAGGGGGCGTCCACAACACGTCGTCGATGTCCAAGCTGTAATACTCGCACGAGTAGTTGTCGTAGGGCTGGAAGTGGGTGCCGTGGGCCGAGAACGACATGATTTTGCCATCGCATGAGAACTCGCGGGAGCGATTGGCCATCGGATCGAACACGGGCGTTTGCTCTGGTTGTGGCAGCGATCGGTTGAACTCGGCGGCGAATTCTTCGGGCGACATCGATTTGACGCGAGCCCAAAACATGCGGTCGCGAAAGTACCGGCCCCACGTATTGAGGAAGAGGTTGGAGATGCCGTCCGCCACGGCCTCGATCTTCTTGGTGATGTCTTCGAGCGCGAACGTCTTGAGTGCACGGAGCCACCGCCGCGTCGTGACGCGCTCGCGGTGGTTGATGATGAATTCGTACACGATCACTTTGTTCATCTTGCGCGCGACCTTGGTCACGTTGCGCATCTCGTCCGACGACATGATCTTGTAGGCATCTCCGATCGTGTCCTTGATGGACCGGAGCGTCGGTCCAAGCGTGAACGGCTGGCCATCGGCGCCAAGCGTTGGTGTCTCCGCTTCGCCATCGTCTTGTGCTTGCGCTTGGTCCGCCACTGCGTCGTCGGTCGATCCAGAAGCGCTGCTGTCGCGTGGATGGAGAATCTCTTCGAACGTCGGCGCCGCCGTCGTGTTGAGCGGCGTCGGGAATGCCATGTCGTTCCAGTATTCGGACCAGTTCTGCGCCAACGCGCCGTGTCGACCTAGCATGGCCAGCAATGGCAATACCCACCGTAGGAGCAGCAGCGACGGCGTCATGACGCCGTGAACCAGCGAACCGAAAGGCGCCCACGCTGTGTGTGTGTGCGTTTGGTCTGCGCTCAGTGTGTTCGAAGGCTGGGTTTGGAGACTGCAGACCGGGATGGCCGAGCCAGGACGGTCAGTCTTGAATTTGCGGCGGCCGCGACACGGCTCCGACTGGACGGGACAGCACAGCACCGCACCGCACCGCACAGCAGCAGATTGCATCATGAGCCCCACTGCTGCTCGCACCAAGCAACCTGCGCGCATGAGCCAGCACTTTGCGCACATGCTGGCCGAGTGCCCGAACGACGTACGTGTCCAGCGGCGTTGAATGATGATGATTGATGGTTGATATGAGGACGACGATGATGATGCACAGATCCGCGTGTACGGCGCGTGTGTGGCCGATATCACGGGCGGTGTGAACCGCGATGCATGCGACAAGGAGTTTGCCAAGCTCCGCGAGTGCTTCCAGCGCGCAGTGAAGAAGAGCGCCGGCAAGAAGTGACGCGTTCCATGACGATCTCGAGCAGCAGCATCAAGGACGCCTGCATGTTGCTGTGGATGGCATACACCGCGATTTTGTCCAATCCCACACGATCTTTCCACACATATTATCCAATCATCCTCTTTCGTTCTTGTCGAGGAAGAAGATGCCATAATTGCGCGGCCGGCTTTCCCAATTATTGCATTATTGGGGGCTTGGGACGCACCAGCATGGACGTGCTGGCGTCGGCGTGCGCAACGCGATGCAACGCGTCGTGGATGGCCAACGACGCGCTGGGCACGCAGGACGAGCGCGAATGGGTCGTCTCGACCGTGTGCACGTGGGAGAACGACGGCGTGCGCGCAGTGCCCCGCGATCGCGCCAGTTTGGAAGCCGCCATCGCCAAAATCCGCGAAACCATCGACCAACTCGAGAACGAGACGCACGAGGAGCTCGTGCAGGGCGTGGAGCTGCTGCTGCGCAGCAAGGAAGCCGCCATTGCGCAGGCCTATGCCAACTTTACGCGCCGCCAGCACCTGGCCTTCCGGCAGTACGAGGCCGAGTGCCAGGACGCCAAACGCGCGTTCACCACGCGCTGCGAGGAGCTGCAGCGCACCATGAGCGCCGAGATGCAGCGCGAGATCCAGCGCCTCAAGGCTGCGCGCGATGGCGTGTCCGTGCTGGATCGACGCCGTACGACACGTAACCTCGCCCGGGGCAGTGCCAACACCCAGGGCTACGCGTACATCGACGACAGCGACGCGAGTTTGCCGGATTCGACGGGCACGTCGCCACGAGGACGATCGGCTGCAGTCGGGAACGGCGCTGCGAACAACGGCGTGCTGGGAGGGGCTCCGATCTTCGTGCAGATTGAGCACACTGCTAGCGAGCAAGAAGTGTCGACGGACGTGCGGCGTATCCAGGAAAGCCTCGAGTACGCGTTCCACTCGACGGCGCGACGCAAGGCGACCAAGCGACGCCAGCGACACCAAGAGAAGCGTGCACGCAAGCTGTTGCGCAAGTCTGCGGCGCGTCATGGCGGTGACACGTCGCTGCGGCTGCGGTGGAACCCGGCGTTGCTGCAAGAGGGCGACCAAGTGGTGGTGTCCAAGGCTGGAAGCACCGACACGGCGCCACGCGAGATCGTGGCGCAAGGCGTGCTCACGGCTGCCACGACCAACCGCGTGTATGTGCGAGACATGGAGGGCACATTCGTGCCCATTGAGCTGCGCGAATGGCTCGAAGGGAACATCACCATCGAACTGGCTGGCAGTCAGTCACCTCACATGAGGTAGCCGTCTTTTTTAATACATGCATTGCTTTCTTCTATGTCTGATCGATCTACAGGCGCTGTGGACAAACGCTTACTTGTTGCCCGGCGTGATGACTTCCTGCATGCCCATGTATGGACGCAGCACTTCGGGGATGACGACGGAGCCGTCGCGTTGCTGGTACGTCTCGAGGATGCTGATGAGCAGGCGTGGGACGGCACAGGCCGTGCCGTTGAGCGTGTGCACGAACGCCGTAGGGTCTTCGGCGCGAGCCTTGTGGCGAATATTGAGGCGACGGGCCTGGTAGTCGGTGCACATCGACATGCTCGACACTTCGCCGTACTCCTGACGACCAGGCATCCACGCCAAGACATCAAACTTGCGGTAAGCTGGACCACCGAGGTCGCCCGTGGCCATATCGACGATCTCGAAGTGCAGCCCCAGCTCGTTGTACATCTCGGTCTGGATCGCGACCATCTCCTGGAAAAACTCTTCCGACTGCTCGTGCGTCGCGCAGAAGCCGAACATCTCGACCTTGCTGAACTGATGGATGCGATACAAACCACGCGTCTGGCGACCGCCGTGACCGATCTCGGTGCGGAAGCAATGGCTAAAGCCCGCGTACTTGAGCGGCAGGTCATTTGTGGACAAGATGGCGTTGCTCTTCATACCAGCCAGCGTGATCTCGGACGTCGCGGTCAGACACAGGTCCGAGTTGGCGATGGAATAGATCTGCGTCGCCTCGCCGCGCGGATGGAAGCCACAGCCTTCGACCATCTTGTAATGCGCCACATCTGGCGGGAACCAGACCGTAAAGCCGCGCGCACGCAGCTTGCTCAGCGCCCAGTGCACCAGCGCCAGCTCCATCATGGCTGCTTCGTTGCACAGGTACACGAACTTGGAGCCGGCCACCTTGGCGGCCGTCATCGTGTCGATCAGCTGCAGGTCCATGGCAAGGTCGTAATGATCGCGAGGCTCAAAGTCGAACTCGCGCTTGCTGCCATGCGACGCCACCACGCGCGACGCGGCTTCCTCGCCCACAGGCACGTCCGGATGCGTGTCGTTCGGCATCTTCAACGCTTCTTCTTCCAACCGCGCCAGCAACGCGCTCAGCGCTTCCTCGCCCTCGGCAATGGCCGTCTTGAGCTCCTGACCGCGTGCGCGCAGAGCTTCGAACTCTTCGTTGCTCAGGCCTTGGGCCTTGGCCTGGCCAAGCTGCTTGGCGATCTGGTTGCGCTCAGCACGGAGCTGGTTCACGTCGTGGCGCGCCTTGCCCTGTTGCTCGTAGAGCGACGCGACTAGCGCTGGATTGGCGTCGCTGAAACGCTTGCGCGCGTTGGCGACGGCGGCATCCATGTTGCTCAGCAACTTCTTGTAATCGAGACGTGCCTGGATGTGACCGTGCATGTGCGCTGTCGCTTCCGAGTCATCGTTCGTGCTGGCGGTGGTGACAATGGAGCGGCCATGTGGTCGCAGCAGTGTCTCTGCAGAGGCCACGTGCGGCAGGCGGCGGCTGAGGCCGCGCAGCAGCGGCAAAGTTCGCAGTGCCATGACGGTCAATGGCCGGATCTGCGGCAGCCTGTGACGCAATGGGAATGAGCGACACCACTCGCACGGGTCGCGCCGGTTAAGTACGGTGAACCGAGTCTTTGCAACAAATCAACAGCATAAACATGAGCTGATAGGAATGCAAGGAAAGGAAGGCAGGTTCTTCCTCTACAAGAGCATGAGGGAAAAGATATTGCAAACAAATGCGATGAATTCGGAAGTAAAATGTTGCAACTTGATGTGCACTCACCACTAGTGAGTACTAGTGATTCACTAGTCAACGACCTAGTAGGAACGTGGTGGTTGGAGTACATCTTGTATTGATGCCAAAAACCTTCCTGTGCGAAATTTGGCGCTCGTCCCCGTGAAGCATATTTGTCTGTCTGTGCTACGCCTGATGCGCTGGACCAGGCTTCATCTGTTCGTCTTGCCTTTCGTCGATCGCACAAATTACCGAGTGATCTCACATCGAATGCTCGGATTGCCAGCACGTCCATAACTTATCGATAGAAATCCTCTGTCAGGCAGCCACGAGAGATGGGGAACCACCAACCGGACCGCTTGGAGCAGCTGGAGGGACGCTTCGCTGCCGGATTTCCGACCGAGGTAGCAACTCAAATATTGCGCCCCGATACTATCAAGACCACTCAATATTTGAGTGTGGCCTCGATGCTCGCGTGTATGTGACCAGCATTAACTGGTACTTTTCCCGCGTTTGTTGTCGTGTCGCTCAATTTGATTGAAACCTAAGGTCGCCATGCAGGTTCAGTGAAACCCAAGGCACACCACCGTCTGAGTTGCTGTCGCCCATGTCCAGTGTGTTGAGCGTTGGAGCGGCTGGAGATGATGGACGAGAGTCGAAACGTTTTGACCACATCACCATCGCACTGAATATGACGCGCCAAACGCTAAAGCAGCATGCTCGCGCAGGTTGTGCTGCTTATCATGGTGCTTGCCATACTGCTTGGTGCCCCATGATCGAACCAATCCAGACTCGTACTTCATCTAATCACACGATTCTACCATAGAACTGACCATCAAGTACTGGCCGTCGCTAACTCCAAAGCATCAACAGCTCTTCGGCGTAGTAGTCCGGAGGCATCTAGCACTGAATGAGCAATCATTGTGCTGGTATTTACCATCACGCTTTGTTTTGGGAGCGTTGCTGGTCTGAACTCTTTGAGGATTCAGTTCATCGACCGTTCTCCACCAATCACAATGGCCGAAACCAGCAGAAACAAGTGGCAGAATCCGCCCACGCATTATTGCGTTGGAAATGTATCAATGCCAAGTGCAAGTGGATGAATGCAGCCAACATGGCCGGACCATGCAACTCCGTTTCTTGTTGTGATGTTGTCTACTCATAACCTGAACTTCCTTGCCAACGCGCATAAATCCAAACACACAGTCATGGTCTTGTCGGAGCGAGTGCAACACGAATTGACGTTGATGACCGCCATCAACGACACTGACGCGGAGCAGCAAATGCCGCGGGCGCTTCAAGACGTAGTCGTGTCGCCTTCGTCGCCCGGAACGCCAACAGACCAAGACCAGAATAAGGGCAAAGCATGGACGGAAGAAGAGCACGAACGTTTTGTCCAGGCACTCGAGATTTTCCCCAAGGGGCCGTGGAGGATCATCGCGACCGCTGTTGGGACCAAAAGTGTGCGCCAAACGATCTCTCACGCTCAGAAATATCGGCAAAAATTGCAGAGGCGACAGCGCGGTCTTCGTACCCGAGGGTCAGCCCGGTCTCGAGGCGTTCCCGCCGAGATAGCAAGCCCATCTTGCACGTGCACATTGCAACACAATCGACGTCACTTGCCCTCTCCGCGATCACCAAGCTCCGAGCGAGAGGTAGGAATATCAGTATTTCGACCGAACCGAAGTGACGGAGTGATCGATCCCATTGTGAACACATCTGCGCATCCATCACGTCGACGGCACACCCACTGGGGTGGCGACTTCGCCCCTAACGCGCCAGTCCAGCGATCTGAGCGTATGGATGAAGACACGTTGATTGACATTCTGGTTGGGCAGGTGCTTGCCAGCTTGTTCCAATCAGACGATGACGACAGAGTACCCGGAATTGAAATATCTGGAACTCCCTGAGGGTGTGTATCTGGGTAAAAATCACACTAGACTGCTCCGTAGCTTTTCGTGCCGATATACCATGAACTGGGGACTGGTTGCCCGCAAATTTGAATGCTGATTCGATGCGGCTAGCTCATTCTCGGCGCCTTCAGGATCGACAACAGCAGCAGAACCAAAATCAAATGCCCCCCCGTCCGAAGCACTCGGTATTGGTTGCTCACCGTTGTGTGATTACTCCTATAATGTAGCGCTCAGCAAGGGTGGTGTCACTCTACTCGACCGGGCGACCGCGACTCGACAAGAAATAAGAAGCCACGCAGAATGCATTTCACCACCGAGGAAAGAGATTATTAGCAAACGGCTTCTGCTTCATGGGGCAAAAGAAGCATTGGGGCAGCTTTTTTATTCGACCAAATGCAATGGATGACTTCTTGAAGTGATCTGAAATTGATCCAGCGCATCACCATCTGTATCGGGAAGCCCAACAACGCCGCCCAGGCTCAACGGTTGGGAAACTGGCTGATTGATCCTGCCATCCACCCATCCTCGACCTTCTGCACAAAAAATACTGCAACCCACACAGAACACACCAACTACAACTTAGCTTCAGACGACGGGAAAATGAATAATGCAAGTCCAACTGCGACGACGGCGCATTCTCTCACTCCAACCGTGAGGACTTCTAGAAGAGAAGCATGCAGTGGATTCTGCTGGTGTTTCCACCACAGCTCCGATCAAACGAGGTGACTCGCCATGTGAATCCAGTGGAGGCTGTTTCGTTGGGTGGGTCTTGTAATTATGGCGCACGTGAAAGGGTGGTGACTGTGGCTGAGGATACCAGAAGCTACTTTTCCATCAGGGTTCAAACGCCGATTTACGAATTATTGCGAGAAATCATCCACCCACCTCCGGTCCATCGGCAGTCGAATCGGACTTGAACGAGTGCGCTAGCAGGGATCATTCTGGTTCTTGCCTCGTACAGCGCATAAGGTCTGGTGGTTTAATTCTCCCCGATGGCGATCTCCAAACAAGTTCATAGCGAGCTCTTTGCGCCATTGCCCGCCACCGTGTGCAACCGTGTGCCCAACGCTACCAAATCTACCGAGTCGGATTGCCCAGCAGAGGAAAACACCGGAAGCAACAGAGGGAAGCCATGGACCGCGGAAGAGCACGAGCGATTTCTGAAAGGAGTTCAGCAGTTCCCACGAGGGCCATGGAAAGCTGTCTCTGCATTTGTAGGCACGAGAAGTGAACGCCAAACGATTTCTCACGCACAAAAGTATCGGCAGAAGCTCAATCGTCATCGCATGAGGCTACATTCGTTACAGAAGATGAGCGCAACCAGGGGCGCTATAAGACACACAGAGCCGGCGACGAGCAAGCTAGATGATCTGTCAATCTCTTCTCAAACCCATTCAGTCCTTGGCACCCCAGCACATGCTTCTCGATTGTTCATGTATGCAACACCAGAGTCCTCGTCATTCCAGGCACCAACCGATAACGCTCGTACGTCAGGCAAGGCAAGAAGTGCAGCGGAAATGACATTTGCGGGCATTTTGGCTTGCGTGGACCCAGGCGTACCTCGATACGGATGTCAAAAGTGCTGCTGTGGGCGATCATCAGTACAGTTCGGGAACAGTACGTCATCATGCCCGAGCTTATCGCAGCCCTACCAAACCCCTGATGCCCGGATGTGGAGGGCGGCAGACTCTAGTGAGCGCCGAATGGTGTCTTGGTCGTATTAGCAACATGTAGCTTAGCGTGTATTTGTGCTGTTTTCCCACTAGCATCATTACTGAGGTGGAGGAACATGGCTGTGTATCCATGATGCGTTTTCACGCACAGGCGCCGAGTGACCACATGTCTGGCTCTCCGAGTTGCGCGAAGCGCAATACTGCCAATGACAGGAGCCCCATTGGCAGGCATGCTTCAACCCGCTGCCTCGAATGCCAGGTCCGTGCCTATTGGATGCCATATGTGAAAGCTCTCGATGCCCACTTTTGTCGATTCCGGAAGTTTGCCACGTTGTTTTGCCCTCTGGCTTTAGCAGATGCCGGCACATTACCACATCTGTCGACTTGCATTGCTACTAGACAGGACGGCACCTGTGAAAATTCTGTAGTCAGGTCGCCATGCTTTTATGAACCCATCACAGCTTGGTGTACAAGGAGAGTCCATATCTAACCATTGAACATGCTGGACAACACCGTGGGTTCTTGCCGGAGAGATTCCACTGCTACATCTGATCAGAGCATCCTCGGTGGCCCGGAGGTGCTGTGAACTAGCTGCTGTCAGTTGCCTGCAATGAATACATGCGCGACAATGAGCACACTGCGCTAGACGGTTCCTGCCAAAGGCGGATTTGAGCAATTTTTTGCTGAAGGTTTGCAAAACGCTTGTCCAACGTCACTCTCTTTTGTTGATTACTTCTAGCTCGCCGCGGTTTGGGGTGGTGGACGGTATGCATCTGAACTCAGCTTACTATTGTGAGATAGTTGGCAGATTCGACAGGGTATACATTTGGTCAGGCTTTGTGGAAGCTGCATCTGTCGTGCCACTGTGTATGTGATTGGTGTAAACTAAGTGTCACAGGTGATCCACCGGGCCTGGTGTAGGGCTGCCACCAAGGCCAACTGCCAACCCGGCCTGGCCCGACCCTCACCCTGGCGGGTTTGTACCCGCTCAATGAGGTGCATGTCGGCGTCGCTGTGCCATGGCATCGCCATCGTTGTCACTCGCCAATCTGCCGCGGCCTGCGCAAGGCCAAATGGCCATTACCAAGCGTGTGCAACAGGAACTAACCCAGATCATCGCCGGACCCACCGGCGCCACACAAGTCAACAACGAGACTAGCCCACCAAGTACCCCCACCAGCCAACGACGACATGAAGCAACCGCACAGTCAAACTATAATAAGGGACGACCGTGGACAACGGACGAGCACGACCGGTTCATGAAGGCTTTGGAGCTCTATCCGAGCGGACCTTGGCGGCGCGTGGCCGACTACGTTGGCAGCAAGAACGAACGGCAGACGATTTCGCATGCTCAAAAGTGCCGTCAGAAACTGAATCGGCGACTCACCCCGAAGTCCAAGCGCCCGACTGCTGGACAAGCTCAAGATAGCAAGATGAAGGCTACACCGCGCCCGCAATCACAAGCAGCTCCAGTGCTCAGCTCCAGCCAAACGACTTTGGTGAATACGGCGTCCGAGGGCGAAGACATCTGCATGGAAGTACGTGAGCTCGCGGACTGGCCGCGTGAAGCTTATCTCCCAGGCGCGTTCTCCCTCATCGACCTTGTGGAAGAATCACCAAGTTGGGTCGAAGCATTGGACACGGAGCTCAGCGCGTTCCTATTTGAAGACTTGTGGGCCAGCCTGCAGTCGGATGAATTCACCTTCGATGGTATCGACTTGGTGAACTGCGAGCCAGAAGAACTCCACACTCGAAGCGAGCTATTCTTCGTGTATCCAGTGGTGCAGTCACCAACAGGTGTCGATTCGTACAGCGCCAGTTGGTCCATCGACCCGACAATTGTTGCAGACATCTGTGCGCTCGATGTCAACGCCTTGCTCGAAGCCGAACTTCCTTCGATCCGAATTGGCTGACAATCTTTGATCGCAATCGCAAGTGGCCAAAGCATCGATCGATTCCCATCCTTTCAGCCTACTTCGCCGACCACAAACGCCATCTCCGCTGCGTCCGTATGAAGATCAATACGAGGGCGTCATTTCCAACCTGGCCCACCACCTGCACACACCCATACACACATATACCAACGTCAATGTGTCGCGCGCCGTGCCATCACCGCATCGCTCGCCAACCTGCAAAAATCCGTTGCTGGTAAATCAACCCAAGTCAAGTCAGTCAACGTTCGTTTAATAATGACGTTTGGGAGCAGTCGTAATCACTGTTAATAACACGTTAGCAACAGTGGTCGTTGTTTGTGACCAGTTCGAGTCCACCAGCGAAACCTGATGATGACGTCGCAAGCAGCGGAGGAGGAGGACACGCCGTGTTGCTGCAATTCGAACGAGCAGCAGGCCGGCAACCATGTCGCCGCTGCCTCATCAGTTGCGGCACCGCCTCGAGCACCAGCCAGCGCCAGCACCGCCACATCAGCGTTCGTGTCAACGTGGTACCGCCGGCTGTTGCCTCAGGAGTGCGTCTCGTTCTGCAGTCCGGACGGACGTCAGCTCTTCAAGGAAGCGATCAACAGCCCAGAGAACTACATGCAGATCTACTTCCCACTGGCGGAGCAGTTCACCACGCAGGCAGAGCCAGCGTACTGCGGCCTCGCGACGCTCGCGATGTGCCTCAACGCACTCGAAATCGACCCGCAGCGCATCTGGAAAGGGCCTTGGCGCTGGTACAGCGAGGAGCTGTTCGACTGCTGCACACCGCTCAGTGTGGCCAAAGAGCAAGGCATTAGTCTCTCCGAGTTCAAGCGCATTGCGGAGTGCGACTGGCTTGATGATTGACAGCGTGGTGGAAAAGTGCAACCACTGATGGATGGACGATGTGTGCTCCGTGCAGATGCAACAGCGTTATCGCACAAGTCACACGGGCTACGAAGGACTTGACGCTGGATGACTTCCGTGACATTGTCAAGCGGTCTTGCGCTTCAAGCAACGAGATCGCCGTGCTCAATTACAGCCGGAAAGCTCTGAACCAAACGGGTGATGGCCATTTCTCACCGATTGGTGGTTACCACCCCGGCCGCGACATGGGTAAGTGAACAAACATCAGACTGTGTTGTGTGTTGATGGAGGTCTGAGACAGCTCAACGATCGATGATGTTGTGTGCGTATCAGTGTTGGTCCTCGATGTTGCACGCTTCAAGTATCCTCCTCATTGGGTGAAGCTCTCGCTTGCGTTCGAAGCCATTCAGCGCATGGATGAATCTATCGGTTTGCCGCGAGGCGTGGTTGTGCTCAAGGCTAGTGATGACACAACGCAGAAGCATGTGAATCGGTCACCAAAGCCGAGCTGCTGCCGAGTCTCGACGGAGAATAGTCGCCAGTAGCTCCAAGCAATATTTTTTGTCTATCGACTACAGTCAGACCGCCCTGCAGCCAGATCACATTCAGTCACTACAGCAAGCAGGTGACCACGCTACTGTAGTCGTCCTATCTACGTATTCTCAACAACAACAACAATCACATTTACACATGGACAAAAATGTTTTCATTCAGTCTATTGCTCTCCACCCCCATACCTTGACACTTTGATCGCCTTTCACACTACAGATCAAGATACTCGAACCATTTGTCAACGAATGCCTCCTCACATGTCGTCGACTGGATGTTGTCGCATTCGTGGTCGTCCAGCAGCGTCTCAGCAATAAGATTCAGCAACTCCACGTCATCGGCCAGCGACGATAGCGCTGGTGATGATGGAATCGGCTCGACGTCCCCGAACGCCAATGGCAATTCCGGTAATTCCCACTCGTCATCGCTCAGCACAACCGCGTCCATGTCGTCCAAGACATCAAGACACGCGTCTGACTGCACGGGCGATTCATCAGCACACTGTGTCTTGCGCTTCTTCGTTCTAGCGATGCTCCGCCGCAGACCGCGCTGACGACGCTGCATCTTTTCGCGATACTTCTGCGCGTGTGTCGTGGTCTGCCGGACCGTCTTCGTGCCAACGTACGCTGCGATGGCTTTCCATGGCCCGCTTGGATACATCTGGAGTGCCACCAGGAAGCGCTCGTGCTCATCTGACGTCCATGTCTTGCCTTTGTTGACATCACTTTGAGGTGAGATCAGCGTTGGTGGTTCGTGGTCGACCAAGTGCAGCATGAGCTCACTCTGGACGCGTTTCGAGATGGTCATGATGATGTGATGTTTGAACTCTTCTTGTTGGTGGGTATGACCTTGCTGGCGCTGTGCGTGCGTCGATGGGAGCAAGTGGTGGAATGGCGTCCGCCATGGTCATAGAGCCACATGAAGATGGCTCTGATGTCGCTCACTCCGAGTCTGTGATCTCGTTTGTCCGCCAGAGACCTGGTGTCCGCTAGACACGAGGTCGCTGGTGTCCGGAAGCGTCCGCTCGATCCACCAATCAGCGACTGGATCATCACGACTGGCTGCTTGGGCAAAGTGGCTGAATTCCAGTCGCACGTGTGGCAAATTTCGAGCCGCAGACAGCACTGCGGTGCATTGCTACTGCCAGGTGTTTGGTGCTTTGCAATGGGCGTTGAACGGAGTATCGAACGGCAGGACTTGGGGCCCACGCGTTGGGCATCGTGGTGACCTAGGTTCTCATAAATATTCACACAATGAAAAAGTATAACATTTTTTCAGCACCGCAAAGGGTAATGACGCCAAGGAGGAGTACTGTAACTCTACCACATGACAGGGGATGGCTAGGTTGTTGCTCATGAACTGCTAGTAACCATCCATCGGAAAAGCAGCAATTATAAGGTCAACAGCACAGCGGAAGCAAACTGAGTTAAAAAACAAGCAAGCGCGCCAGTAGGGAGGGCTGTGCGAGATCTGTCAGCATCGGCTGCTTGTGCGTCCACCACAAGGCACACGAGCCTTCGAGAACGCTCAATTTTTTTCCCAGTACGTCCTTCCGCGCGCGTGGCTGATCGATCCGAGTCCAACGCTGCTCGGGTGACCATCACTCGGCTCGCGACAGAATAATCCAGCACTGGCGACCCTTGATGCTCAACTTTTGGCGGCCACACCACAAGCGCAGCACAAAATCTGTGGAGACAGCGGTGCGAACATTTTCAAAGCAGAGGTGCTCAAGGCAGTGCACTCTGTCGGAGTGGGTGGCATCTGTCGTTGAAGTGGGTGAAGGCAATTCAATCGTTAGGGACTTGGACCAGATTGCAGTGTGTACGACATTACAGAGCTGGTTTTTGCGCAGATTTTTGCTGACGACAGGGAATATCCGTCCTTCGCTTGCTTTCAGCGTGCACGCCAAGCACATGGAATGCGTTACGAGAAATGCCATGATCGCAGCCATATTCATGACAACTCTGTCGTGTTGACCGTCAAACTAGTGCCACAACGGCTCGATATCCCGTAGTATTCTCACCTGTGGTCACCACAGCGTTCACTGGGGAGGATTGTATCGCAGACGAGGTAGATTTTGATGTGAGGAGGGGTTTTGCATCTCACATAGGGAGTGCTGTGCTCGGCAGCGATCTCCGAACACAAATATCATTTTGTGTGTGCGTGCGTACGGCGTTTCCCAATTAAATTGCCAACAACAAACACGTCCATGTCGTCCAAGACATCAAGACACGCGTCTGACTGCACGGGCGATTCATCAGCACACTGTGTCTTGCGCTTCTTCGTTCTAGCGATGCTCCGCCGCAGACCGCGCTGACGACGCTGCATCTTTTCGCGATACTTCTGCGCGTGTGTCGTGGTCTGCCGGACCGTCTTCGTGCCAACGTACGCTGCGATGGCTTTCCATGGCCCGCTTGGATACATCTGGAGTGCCACCAGGAAGCGCTCGTGCTCATCTGACGTCCATGTCTTGCCTTTGTTGACATCACTTTGAGGTGAGATCAGCGTTGGTGGTTCGTGGTCGACCAAGTGCAGCATGAGCTCACTCTGGACGCGATTCGAGATGGTCATGATGATGTGATGTTTGAACTCATCTTGTTGGTGAGTATGACCTTGCTGGCGCTGTGCGTGCGTCGATGGGAGCAAGTGGTCATAGCGCCGCTTGAAGACATCCATGGCGTTGCGATTGTCAGAGTGTTGGGGACCGCCGCTCTGGCGCTGGCACCTCCGCTACGATGGGGCCATCACTCCTGGCTGGTCGGTTTTGCTGCTGCTGCGTCGCATTGGGTGCTTCGAAATGGTTGAGGAGCGGACCATTGAATACAGCAAGACTTCGGACCCGTGCGTTGGGTACCGCTGAGACCCGGGTGAGCAGCGATATGTATTCCCCTCGCCTCTGCCCGTGCCCTTGAAGATTGATTGGCGATCTTAAATGCTCATGAGTTGCTGTTGTGGATGCGTGCGTTCGAGCGTGCAACACAGACTCGCCTCAAAGTTTGAGGCTCAAACCACTGTTGATCTTTCCACAGTGTGTCCGCACCAGCGAGGCGTGGCTCTCGATGGACTCGGATTCCAGCGTTCAGTTGACAATCACTCTGTCGGTGGCTGAATAATCCAGTGCCGACGACCCTTTATGATCCACGCAAAGTTCGTAATGGTTTGCGACTTTACAACCAGAAAGCAAGCCACGACAAGTAGCATATTGTGCACAAACGAGTTCATAATTGATGAATATAGTGAGGCGACCTTTCCTGGACTTAGCAAAACCAAGACAAAATTCCGTCTACTAAGACAAAGCACTGCCCTGTTGAGAAACATTGTGTTCTCAGCAGCCAAAGATGATGATACTACCAAAGTGTAGGTGCGGTGGCCATCGGTCCCGCATCAAGTTGTTCTGGATGACACTCGCAGCTTCAATGCTTTTCATATAACGATCAGCGTTAGTTGTGCGATCACGCTGCTGAACCTTCTTCTTCTAACATCTTTCTGCGCGCGCCACACTAACAAACAGCGATGGTTCAGCTTCTTGTAAATCCCTCAAGAATTCGCAAAGTCATGAGGGGTTGATGGCCACTAGGCAAAATGGCCAGTGTGGATATGATCGGAATTTCCAGTTCAAAACGGAGCAAATAAAAAAGGAACTGAGCCACCATCCCTGCAGGTGTGTGGTACTGGGTAGTTGGACTTGATCGATGAAGTCCGAATCAAAAACGTCGCTCTCGAGCCATGATGGGATCAATGTGAGAAATGGAATTGTGCAGCAAATTTTTATTTTTTATGTAGCCGGAGGAACGATCACCAAGCATGAGGAACGGCGCCATTGACTACTTGTGGACACATGGTGAATCCTACGGTGCACGACTAGTTGTCGACAAGGCACCACGCCACCGCGGCCAAACACGAGAACAACAGATGAGCATAATAGCCACGATGGTCGTTGCTCCCGAAGCTGGAAAGCATGAGCGCTTTGGTCTTATTTAGCTTCGAGCTTTTTGCCACATGCCACGTGCTTACTCAGGTACAAATGGCGCAGGATTAACAACGTGGAGTGGTGGGTTGGCACAGCGATCAATACGTCGGCTTAACTGCTATCTTCTGAGTTTTCGAGTCTATGGCGATCGTACATAGTCCCCGTACTTGGTGTTCGCCGAAGGTGAAGTCACGTCACAATCAAACTTGCCTGGCGACGATGAACACCGCCTGCAACTCAGATTTTGATCAAACTGACTTGAGCGTGTTCGCTCAGTGACCAATAACCACAACGGCAACATGACCTAGACATGAGGAGCGCCACCATACCCCAGAAGTACAAATCAGACGCTTGGTTGCCCCAAGCAGATAGGCGGTTGGACAACAGATACCACAGCAACACTGCGACAGAACCTTCTGCGTTTCGATCACCATTTTAGCTAACAGCTGGAGGCAGCTATTTTGGCAGTGGTCACATGGGGTGTCGCGCCCACAGGTTGGTGGCGATCTGTCTGTTCATAAAGCGCTGCAAGGGGCGTGCGTGTTGGTTGACTTTAAAACAACTGAACTTGTTCGCTCTTACGATGTTGCTCACCTCTCAGAACCGTGAAGTCTCAACTGAGGTCACACGCTCACCACCGTACCAATGTTGCTCACCTCTCAGAACCGTGAAGTCTCAACTGAGGTCACACGCTCACCACCGTACCAAGTCTCAACTGAGGTCACACGCTCACCACCGTACCAATGTACCGAACAGAGCACAAATAGGCGTAGATCATTCCACCTGGCACGATCGAGATGAATACGATCCATTGGGCTTTGTTGGAAGGAACCAACGGTATACCGTGAGCTATCTCCACTCTACAGCACTGCAGCACACATCCACAATCATCTCAGAGAACATCTGGATGGCGAAAGGCGATGGTACAGTGTCATTGACCATAGCGCGCTGGACAGTGTTGACGTATCCCGAAAGAGCAGGTGCTTGGGATGGTCTTTGCAAAAGCCAAGAAGGCACGCTGAGCAAATGGTCGCAGCATATTCTGCATACATATCCTGCCAAATCAATCAAATTATCAGTCGACATGAACGATTTCCATTCAGCATCGAGCATACATACCGCTAGGGTGCTTGGTCCGAGAAGAAAAAGAATCTGGTCTTTTGGTTTTGACTGCTGCAGTCTGCACAGTGAAGGTAAATACTTGACTAGACTCACGCGAAGTGATGCTACCGAGAACCATCAGCGAATTCATAGTCGCCACAACGACATAAAACCACACAGTGTTGCGGAGGACGCCAGTCATGCGAGCGCCCGTCCAAATCCACGTGTGCCGCCCACATAACTTAGCGAGAAGGCTGATCTCTTCATCATGCACATTTGCACGCCGCTGTGCGAGCATGTTTGGAGACTGGAGACAGGTTTCCGCCATTTCAACGACGATAACTTCCGGGATCAGCATTCAACCAATCTCGACGTGCATGCCTTCGTCAAAGCACCCAGCAGCCCACACAGTCTCGTGCGGTCAGTTATTCATCTTTTAGGCATAAACCACAAGTTTCATGTTTCAGACCCCAGGTAGTCTTAAAACTAGCTCATGGCCAACAGCACTCGGTAATGGTGAGCTGGGTATCGCTTAACTTTGCGAGGCGCTTATATTACCATCGTGGCACAACGTCGTTCAAAGTAGTCGGAGCGTTCGACACCGAAGTGCCTGCATTCTTTGGATCAACGGACAACTGCTTGATACGGTAGTCTTGGAAAGTGGTGATGCATCGGTAGAAGCACCTGACAGAGTGTGAAAACACTTCGTCGACACATACTGGTCATGGGTCTTGTATCTTCGTTGCAATCGTGGCCGTATTGAACTTTGAGTTGAAGGGAATTGCGCCAAACTCATGCACCAATGTATCCAACTGCGTACAGATAGATATTGATCAACCCACACCCCAACGTCGAGACAAACACGACCCATTGGGCTCTCTTGGAAGGAACTAACGGTACGCCATGGGCAATCTCAACGGTCGAGCAACATAAATCGACAATCAACTCGGAAACCACTTGAATAGCCACGGTGTGAGCAATGCCGCTGGCAACTTTGCTTGGTGAGTGCACAGAGGATGATGCTGATGCTTCGTGGAACAGCGGATACTTCGGATGATTTCGGTAGAAGCCAAGAAGGCAGGCTGAACAAACAATGGCAACGTATTCGGCGTACATATCCTATATAAATCAACCGTCAGCTCACAACAATGATTCGTTGCACTCGATAGAACATGCATACCGCAAGAGTGCTAGCTCCCAAGAGAAAGAGCACGCGATCTTTTGATTTCTCAAACGCATGTCGGCGCAGTATACCCGGCGTTTGGGGACCTATCGCAGTGAGATGGACGGGGCTGTATCTCGGTCCACGACTGCGATCCGAGCGTCCGTGAAGCTGACTTTCCATCCGCAATATCTTTAACTGATCACGAATGTGGCGATGGCGTCGGACGCGGAACAACCTAAAGCCTCGCACCAGAAACGCAACCACGGCGAGCAATCCAAACAGATAAACCTGTGCAACACGCTCGCTAGCGTCGAGATCTGATTGAAAGCGGAGAAACGCCACCCGAATCTGAGTTTCTACCAGCACGACCGGAGGAATGAGCACGAAGTAGACGTTCTCCAGGTGCATCGGTAGTTTTTGGCTTTTTAGGTGATGCAGGATTACACAGTGCAGTGCCGATTTTGTCGTATAGCTTCCAAGCACAAACAAGGTCAAGCGCGTCGAGGTTCGCAACGGTGGAATCGTTGCTGTGGCGTGAATATACGCAGCCGAGATTATTGACGTGAATACGAACATGTGCATATTCTTGAACGATCGCAGCAAACGCCGCCAACTTGACATGTGGTTCACGTGACCAAGCGCACGACCTTCCTCCGTTTCCTGCTGAAAAATCGACTTCGCCGCGACGTCGATCCCGCAAATTTGCATTCCCAGCCCCAAGACGCCAGAGTAGAGCGGGACTTTGTACCGTGTGATGCTGGCTTCGTTGATGGAGCCACTGATGAAGATTGGAATGAGCCATACGAGACCAGCAACCACGCCGAACTTCCACGAATGAACCAGCACGCGGTGCAAGCGCCACATAAACGAACTCTTTCCTGGGGCGTGGTGGACAAAACGTTGGGCTTGGAACGAGACGGTCGCGAGCACTACGCTGGTGACAAACCCAACGAAGCATGCAACGGTTGCTGTCTCCATCGTGAAGTTCAGTACTTGGACGGAGTCACGAGAAGCGATGCTGCCGATAAACATCAGCGAGTTCAACGCGGTGACGGCGAGGGAAAGCCACCATGCATTCCGGAGAACACCCAGCAAAAGAATACCGACCTTCAACCATGTACGCGCTCGGCATAATCTCGCACGCGCGCTTGTGCCCACGTGATCCCGCTTGCTTGCGGTCGCATCTTCACGGTTGACGCCTGAATGACTCGGCAGTGCAGTGCGAACAGTGTGACTCTGCGCGCAATTTTAAGCTCAGAGCACAGACAGCCACGTTTGGCTCGGACAAGAACGATCGAACTTTCGTGGAGAAGACCGATTGGCATGACCACTGTGTGCATCTTGCACCATCAGCGACCCGGTGTGAAAATGCAGCACGATCAGTTCGCGTCCAGGGTGCTGTCGGGCTTAGACGCCTAACTGCTGTCAGGCCTGGATGCTTCGCCCCCAATTGGATGCTGAAGACAAGGAGGCAGTGAGATGGTGGGATGCTCGACGACGATGCGTTGGTGGCGATCCATCACCGATCTTCGTCGTCAGCCCACTTGCATCGGCATGGCGATTGCGCGAACTGTCAGTCGCGTCGTATGCTTGAAGATTCCTTGTCATGACTGATGAAGTGAGCCGATGTAGCCGACGGCGCACAGATAGATGTTGATCATGCCACAGCCCAACATCGACACAAACACGATCCATTGCGCTCGCTTTGACGGATGCAATGGCACGCCATAAGCAATCTCCACAGCAGAACAGCACATGTCCACAACCACCTCCGTGAGGCCTTGAATGGCGATGGTTTGCACAATGTTACTGGCAACCTTGCTTGGGGATTGCGCAGTGGGCTGAGTCGAGGCGTGTTGGAACAGCGGATACTTGGGATGACCTCGATAGAAGCCCAGCACGCACGCCGAGCAAACGATGGCAACGTATTCGGCGTACATATCCTGTACAAACATCGCGTCAGTCAACCATTAACGAGACACGGCCTTCGACAGGCAAGCCTTACCGCAAGAGTGCTTGCTCCAAGGAAGAAGAGTGCCTTGTCTTTCGACTTGTCAAGCACAGGTCGGCGCAGAACCTGTCGTTGCCGCGATGTGACGTGCACGACGTTGAACCGTGGTTCACCACTTTGATCAGAATGTGCCTGCACCTGACTTTGCGTCCGCAAGCGCTGCAATTCCGCACGAATCATGCAATTGCGGTGGACTCGGAACAATTGGAAGCCTCGAATCTGCACCTCGACCACGGCTAGCGAGCCGAACAGATACGCCGGTGTGACACATTCACCAGCGTCGAGATCCGACTGGAAGCGCAGAAACGCCACGCGCATTTGTGTTTCGACAAGCACGACCGGTGGAATGAGCACGAAGTAGACGTTTTCCGGATGCGCCGGCAGCTTGCGTCCTCCAAGGTAGTGCATGGTCACACAGTGCAGCGCAGACTTCGCCATGACTCTCCCAAGCACGAAAAGCCCCAGCAGTATTGACGGCCGCAATGGTGGAACAGCAGTGGTTGCGTGGATGAAGGCGGTCGACAACAGCGACGTGACAACAAACATGTGGTGTGTCATGGTCTTGAACGATCTCAGCACACGCTGTCAGCGCGACATCTGGTTGATATGGCCGAGGGCGCGACCTTCCTCGGTTTCTTGCTGGAAAAATGGACTTTGTGGCGACATCGATCCCGCAAACGCACATTCCAATCCCGATGGCGCCAACGTACAACTGCAGTTTGTTTCGTGTGATGCTGCGCTCGGTGCCATCGCCACACAATCTCGCTAACGGGCTCTTCCCCGCCTCGTCCGCACGTGCGCGGCGGTCGCCACTTCATGTTCGCTGATGGTGACGAACTCGGCAGCGCTAGGTGCCCCCTGCAGCCACCTATCTGAAAAAAGTGCCAATCACGGAGGCGATGGAACTGCCTGTCTAGGTTTGGCACGGGCTAATAAAGCTCCACCGGGCCTTGGTAGGCAACGTAATGAGACAGCCAGAGTTAACATGTCTAATCAAGTGCTGCGACCAGATGGCTGTTGATCGTGTCAAACTCGATATTCTCGAACGCACCGATGGACAGTGCTCGCGCGTGTGGAGGGATATTTGTCAGTGAGCAAATGCAGAGCGCCGTAGCTGTGCCCCAGCCATCGAGGATCGGTCCTCAGCGCCACGTGTCACCAAGGACACTTCGGCGATGATCTGCAGGGGCAACGTGGACGAGATCATACAAAGGAGTGCTTGGGCACCACCAAGACGGCCATCATCGTGATCATCATCACCATCATCATGATCATCATCATCATCATCATCATCATCGATACCTTCGCCACCGCCAACCATTCGACGGCCCATATTTCTACCCCATAAAGCTCTTTCGCAGGGTATGCATTTGTAGAGGCTGCGTCCGATAATCAGACACCAACCAGTTTGAAACGGTTTTCACGGGTGACATGGAGTTGAAAGGTGCGTACTTAACTGAACTCACATCTGACCACTGTCGCGATAAAAACCTCGGAGTTTTTTTCCCCTGTGGATCACCACGCGAGGGGCAGAGGACGCCACACACGGCAACTCGCCACCCACGGATAAAGAGACGACGACGACAGCAGCAGCAGCGCCCACTGCGCAGTGCATGACCAGGATCGCCATGGACGTGGCGGACGTGCACAAGATGCTGAATGACCAGCAGGACGGTCTACTAAAGATGATGGAGGAGTATAAGCTGCGGCAACGCGGCATGATGCAAATGATTATCGACGACGTGGGCATCAAGCAGCGCGAGATGCTGGACGCCATCGTGGAGCACGTGTCGGGGCAGCAGCACGAGCTCGTGCGCGAGGTCAGCGCCAGCGTGCAGGCGGCGCGCCCGGATATTATCGAAGAAGTGATCAATGAAACTCTGCTCGACGAGCTCGTCGAGTGGATTGGAAATGATACAAAGCGTGAAGACGCCAAGTACTGGCTCAACGGCATGAAGCAGCACTTGCGCGACAAGCACGGTAACTACTTTCGATCGGATTTCGACCATTTACTCGAGATTTGTATGGATGCCATGGACATCCCGCAGTCGCGTGGCCGACTGCTGGGCGTGCGTGTGCAAGAATTCAAGATTTTTTTGACAAATGATTTTATCGACGACGCCGCGCGCAATCGCTTGATGTGGGGTTGCTATGGAATCCTTAACGTGGGCAACGCCCGGTCGCATGTGTCCGGCTTGCTGTCCATGCACGAGCAGTTGCAATTGTGCGCGTCCGTCACGGCGTTGGTGGAGTGCTTCCCTGTGCTTGTGCAGAAGACTAAAGAGATTGCGAGAGCCAAAGAACGTGAAGCTGAGCGAGAGGCCGCTGCAGATGCGGAAGCTGCGAAAGCCCGAGCGGCAGCGGAAGCTGCTCGACCCCCGGCATGGACTTCTGGGAGCGCCTTCCCACCGCTCGAGCCGTCTTCGGCGCCGTCGCCTCTTAAAGCCCCAGTAACTCCGCCGACGAGATCGTCGCAAACGCGGTCGTCTCCACCGCCTGGCTTTTCTCCACCGGAAAAGTCTCCTCCTCCTGGGCTGGCTATCGTCAAGCAGAACCCGGAGTCGCCTCCGCAGTCGATGGAAGTACGATCGACCGCGGCGCCTCGAGTGGTTCTGCCCGAGCTCCGCTTCTATCACGACCGCCCGACGAGTTTGCCGAAAGAAACGGATCGCACCAAGATCACTATCTTTATGCGCATGCTCAACCACATGCAGAAGGTGCCCAAGGCGAACTTGTGTCATCGCTTGGCTGCGCACGACAACTGTGCGATGTCGCACTCGTACATGGAAGTGATGACGTACAATCCGTGCTTCAAGCGACTCATTTGTCGCCAAGAATCTCATTACTTCTCTTACAACGTCGAAGAACGCCACGAGTGCGTTTGCATTCACGTCGACACGGGACTGACTTGGGAGTGGATGGACGACTTGCATCAGAAGCGTTCGCTTTGTCCACGTGGGTCGCGCTGCCGAATCAACCGATGCCTCAAGTCGCATTCGTTCGAGGAAGTGTGCTGGTACAACCCCGCGTTCAAGACCAGGCAGTGCTGTGTGCGCGCGCATCAGCACTACACCGAGCCGCCTAACGACTGCCCATATTATCACGAAACAACTGGTCCTAACAAGGACCAACGTGACTACATCTACGAGAGTGACTATGTCGGCCGTCCCGTGCCCATGCTGTTCCCTGAGCGCTCGCACAAGCCGTTGGCCGACATTTTGGACGCGATGCGCCGCCAGAACGAGTAAATGCCGACCGCGTTCATTTCGGCATGTGTGGGGTGGTCGCTAGATGTAGTCCCATGGATGAACTAGAACGAGCACATAGCCTCACGAAAATACACAGTTTTTCTCAAGCACCTATCCATGCCATTGCAAAACGCGACGAGTTCTCAGCAAGTTTGCACAGCACCACGTTCGCGCTTGGAGTAAACGTAAACTCGCCAAGCAGTTCGCAGTGGGGGTGACGTTCACATGTTCCCCACCTGGGACAAATGTTGCTTGCTTGCTCGCTTAGGCCTCTGCGACTGGCAATTCAGTCCATTGAATGGACCCATCCTGGACAAATATGTCCCCGCGTGGCTGACGCCACACCAACTAGGGGGTTAACCGTAACGGTGAAGCACGGCTCTTCTCGGACGCACCTCAATCAATGCTCCTCATGACCGTCACGGCAATTCACAGTGACTTCGAGACTTGCGCATTGGACTCACCACGCGATGGGTTCATTTCCAGGGCACATGGGCCGCTGGATCTTAAACGTGTGGTCAATGGGCGCCACTGCTGACCTACGATGTCCATCGTCGGCATCTCAACACCTCGTGAGCACGCGAAAGTAAGCATATTAACCCATCAACAACAGTCGTCTGGCATGAGCTGACAGCCGAGCTGCCATCTGAACTGCAGCGTGAGGCGGTGCGCTGCCTTCGCCGAACCCACAACAGCGCTTTGCATGTCAATGGCGTTCATGGCACCCGCTGTCCTTCTACTGCTGTTGCTGGGCAGTCCGGAGCAACGAGTGAACACGTCGGGGGCAGCTTCATTGCCCATTGTGCAATTTATCTGGTTCAGCCATGGTCATCACGTCTCGCGTACGCGAAGAACTCGTGAAGATGTCGATGCCGCCGACGGCTTCGGACCCAATGGAGCGGCTTAAATCTACGGTCGTAACCCAAGGCATTGCGTTCGCATATCAGCCGGATCAACGGACGCATAATCGAGGAAGAGCCTGGAGCGTCGAAAAGCACAACAGATTTCTTCAAGCAGTCCACTTGTATCCGCGCGGACCGTGGAAGAAAATCGCTGGGTATATTGGTACCAGAACAGCCCGTCAAGCCATGACGCATTCACAGAAGTGCCGCGAGAAGATTATCCGCCGCGAACGTGCTCTAGCGCAACAACGTACACAACTCGAAATGATGGGTCGGTCCGTAAGTCATCTCAGTCTCCAGACCCGTTCAGCCCCAGCATATCCTCCAGTGTCGTATTCGGCGTCGATATCTGATGAAGGCTCGCCTCAATTGAAGAAAATATGCTTGTCAGCGCTACGGATAGAGAGTTTCGCGCCGAGGATGTATTAGTGTTTTTTTCATCCGCATGCAGAGAAAGACGTTTGGCATGCGTCTCCATGAAAAATGGCGTCGAATGTCGTACTTCAAGAAGAATTCCCGATTGAATTCCCAGATTGGATTCGTATTGAAAAGCTTAGAGGCCACTCTCGAGTCTACTTGACAAAAAGTATACCTGCAGTTTTTTTCTGAGAATCGATCGAACGTGGATCTATTGCTTGCCAGAAATATGACGAGACAACAGGAGCTTATGTTTTCTGTCACCTTGAAGTCATCCTCATGGGCAACTTCTGGCTTGACTGCAATCCGAATTATTGCCGCCGGCTAGTCTGCACCTTCACACAACACATCATGAGGCTGACGTCGCTGACTCATCTAATGTGATCGAATTCAGTTGAGCGGATTTAGACCGCGATCAGTCCCAGAAAAGGCTTGCATGGTATTTCGAGACAAGATTTTGAGGAATTCATCTTGCAATACTGCGTTTCAGTAGGTTAAACGGAGATGAAATGTGGATGACGTGACTGCAAAGTCGTCTCAGCATTAGATCGACTACATATTCATCTGTACTTCCGTACAATGGAGTTAACGCATCGCATGGTCGCCGGTTATATTTTCTGGGTTTCGTAGAGCTGAATTCACCGAAGCAGATATTCATGCGGTCATCGGCGCTAGACTTGTTTGATCTATGGGACCTCCCAGGATCGGTATCGTCGATAGGCGATCAGGCGAGGTAATATATAGCAGTTGAAGTGATCAGTGGGAGGAAAAAGCTGGATGAATTAAATGTTCTGAGGTCTAAGTCGTGAGTCCAACGCTGGACTCTGTAAACAGATGGTGAAGCCATTGAAGCCACAACAATCCAACAAACCATTAAAGGGTTCACCCACCCTTGCCTGGGAAGCACCTGCACGGCTGGTTGGTGGTGGGTTGTAGATGGTAGGTGATTGCTGTTTATACAGCAATCCACCATTTGTGACTTGGCCATGGCTTGCGCATAGGCTTGCAATGCTCTGTCTGTTTCAGCAGTGCAATAATTGAGTACAATACCAACACCCTAGTGCCTACGGTTCGTGGACGCGTGGGTTCAATTCGGGAATATCGACTGAGAACGGAATGCTCGTAAGCGATTGTCAAATGCAATGCCGGCAAGAACGCCATTCGCCGCCATGGGCCCACCACAGCTGGCACGGAAGTGCGAGAGCTATGAATAAATTCATGCACGACGGTCCACTCCCATGAAGATCTTGCCGTTTAGAGAGGAGAAACTAAGGTATATTACGTCCTAACAGACCTAATACCCCCCTGGGGAAAATAGTTGCGAAGCAACTCATTTCCCCAGATCGATCGCTATGATGTCGATCCGATATCTTGTGACCGGCGCTCAGACCAGTGTCCAATGTCGCCTGCCATATGTTGCTGTACAGCTGCATATAAT
>NSDO01000428.1:0-23192 GCA_002286825.1 Lagenidium giganteum
CCAGCTCCGGGCCCAGCTCCAGGCCCAGCTCCGGGCCCAGCTCCAGGCCCAGCTCCGGGCCCGAAGTCAACGGCTCCATGCCCACCAGGTGGAAAGCCAACTCCGTGCCCTCCTACTGGAGCGCCTTCCCCAGGTGGCAACCCAAAGCAAGGCGCTGCTATTCCATCTGGCAATGCCAAGATCACCCTCACCAACTAAGGCTCTTTCTTAGTTGGCAGGGTTCCGCAGACGCTAGTGTTGTCTATGTAGAGAAAGAAGTGTATAAGAACAATTAGTGTGCAGTGTTCACAACTCATTCTGACTTTTCCTGATCTTCTGCCTTTCGTGAGCCCACCACCATCGACCTATCTGATTCACTCCGCTTGGCCTAGTTCAATCTACTGTGTGTGATCCACGCCCAACCTGCCGCTAGCCACCTGTACTCCATGCTTACACCTAAAAAATCAAAACGCTGCTTTTGGATTCATCACACGCACTTATCAGTGATACTGGCTGAAGCGAACCGCTTCTCGCCAAGTATCGTCTAAAACCAGCCAACTGTGTCGCATTCAGTGCGGCTCGCTACCGGCTTTCTGTCCCTGCAACTTGATTCTCCTGCTCTGGATGCTTCTGCAACTTGAGCGGAGCTACCGACGGTGGTGACTGGAGTTCTACTTGACAAACTCCCACTTGTTGACCATCATCTTGGAAATACACTGGAGCGCCTGCTTCTGCACTTCAGGGTTCTCGTGCGTCATCAACTTCATCGCGACCTTCTTCGCGCCAAGCTGCTTGACAATGTGCTTGCCATTTGGATAGAAGCGCACAAACTCGCCAAGATCAAACAAAGCAACCGACACAGTCTTTGGATCATCTGACTCCAACAAGTCGATGAGCAACCTACGGATTCATCAAAACAATGTCAGTCAGGGCTAGCCAGTGAAATTCAACTTTTCGGCGCGTCATACCGAATGAGTTCGAACTCCTTGTTTTCGAACGCCATGTAGTTCTCCTTCCAGAACTTGTCAGTGTGCAACAGGCCCCAGTTCAGACGACCAGTGCGCAGTTCCTTCTCATAACGCTCCATTGTGCTACGAACCCATCGCAGACGCCATTAGCTACCACGCAATATCAACATGCCAGCTGCGTCACGTACTTCAGTTCCTTGTACTCGCGAATCAAGACGTCGCGGATCGAGTTGATGCCCTTGCTGATGTCTTCGTCTGTCCACTTGCGCTCACGCATGTTGTTCAGCACCTTCAGCAGACCGCCGTCGATCATACGCTCGTTGAAGTATCCGCTTTGCTTGTTCAGCAGATTCTGTAAATTGTCACACATTAGTCGACGCTATCCATAAAACGCAACTAACTGTCTGCAATGAGCGTCGTTACCTGCAGCGTCTCCAACGCGACGCGCACAACCTTCTCACGAAGCGCAGCCGTTGTCTGTGGTCAGCACACAGCCCAAACGTCATCAGTACAATCAATACCAGACCGTTCCTTTCGCATTAATCACAAACCTGCTGGATCAGCGACTCCAGAACGTTGGCAGCCGCGAACTTTTCGATCGCTTCCTCGCAGAACGACAGTTCCCAGAGAATAAAGATGAGCTCATACGCGAGCTGAGCACGGCTCTGGCTGTTGCGCAGCACTTCAGCGAGTCTGATCACCACCGTCCATCGTACGCGTAAGTCCTCATCACCTTAAACAGCCATGCCACCAATGACGATTGCAGTTACGTACGGAGCCACGCCGCCTTGCTTGACGAACACGGAGCGCGCCCGCTGGTTGCGAAGCAGCACCATCATGGCCGACACGGCGGCACGGGTCACGTTGGCACGGTTTGGGTCATTCAGCGTGCTTGCGCTTGGGCTGAGCTTGAGCGACTGCACAGCCCACTGGCACAACGCGTCCATGTCTTCCACACGTGGACGAACACTGCACACATGGACGTATTCGTAAGGTGCAGTTCAAAAGACAACATACAGAAGAGCAGAAAGCAGCATCGTACGTGAGGAAGAGAGCCAACAAGTGACTGGCAGCGTACTGCACGTAGCCAGTGTCGTTGCGGATCATGCGCAGGAACGGCGCCGCGTCGATGCATTTGCCTTCTTCCACGAAGAACACCACGCGCTTGCGCAGTCGCAGACCGTCTGCAGCAACGATTAATGGGATGGGTCAGCAACAACACACACACTTATCCCGTCTCCCACATAGCAGCGCGCAATGTGCACCTGGCAGCAGCTCCTCCATGCGCGCCAGCGCGTACTTGATGACGGTCGGCTCGGTCACGTTCTTGATCACCTTGAGCAAACCGCTCGCCACGAGGTATCCTTGCTCTACAGCCCACAACCAAACGCCACGCATGGTCAGAACGCATTCCGCAGACGCAACCAGCCCACCTCTACGCACCATGCAYGAGATCGTCCACAGCGTTTCCCTGCACACAGAGACGCGCACCATCAGCCCGAGCACGCATTCGGCGCCCCAGCGCATTAACCACCACGCACCTCCTCAGCACCAGGCTTGGCGATCGATTCCAGGTCTTTGAGCGCATCGATCTCCTGCTTCTCAAGCGAGAAGCCGCCGGCACTGCCACCATCACAACATCATCATCATCAACACCTCATCAGCGACACTGCCTCCCCCATTGCACGCAGAGACACCGCCTTCCCCACGAGCGCCCCGTGCACGCAGCGACAACGCTCCTGTGCACTGCGCCGCAGCATCGTCGCGTGCCATGGTGGCGTCAGCACGCACCGTGTGTACGTGCCCCAGTTGATGWCGCGGAAGCGATGGATCGCTTCCTCGCGGGCAATGGCGACGTCGAGCGAGTTGGTGCCGGGGCCGTTGTTGGCCGACATGTTGATGGCCACGTGATGCGGCGAGCTGCTGCCCTTGCTGTCCATGTTGCTGTCGATGTGGCTCGACAGATCGACCGACTGTGGTGGGGAGAGTGCCTGCCTGTGACTGGCGTGACGTGGGTTCTGCTTTGGCTCTGCGACCGAGTGCTCCGCGTTTTCTTTTCGAAGCAAAGACACCCCCGTGTTGCAAAGGTGAGCTCCCCAAACAGAGGGAGCGAGTGTTGCGCACCGGCAACATAATGCGGGAGGAATATGTTGCGCAGCAGAGATGTCGCAAAGCACGGTGCAATGGACGCGGCACGTGCCACGAGACGCTAGCAAGCCACAAAGCGTATATTTGATTGCTTGAGGGACATTATACCACGTAGTAATACATTTTATCGGGAGGTTAGCGTGGATGTGGAAGATGTAGATACGTTGCGAAAGGCTGTGCTTTCCCTGCAACTGTGATCGCGGCCGACCTCACAGTCTTCGCGAACGGTGCGGCGTTGGATCCGCGGGCTTCGTTGGTTGGAATCGATGAGAAAGAGATGCTCATCGTGCAAGCACCGTCGCGAGAAAGTGGGGGAGCTATTGTGTCAGCGGTGTCACCGAATGAGAACGAAAGAAGCTTTCAGAAGTTCAACGCACGCATCGAGCACTCCAAGTTGGAACATCAAGGAGGAGTTCCGTCAACATACACGACACATCGAACAGACACGGTCAAAGCATTTGCAAGCCTTCTTGATCGCATTCCATTGATATTCATCCGCGCTCCCCCTTTGTCTGGAAAGACGGCTATGTGCAATCTACTCTAAACCACATTTTTGATTCCAAGCCAAACACACTTGTCGCTCGCGTGTGTGCAGCTTTGATGCCTGATACCAACAAGTTTTGCGAGTACTTCAAGTCGATCTACGACTGCGATTTTCAGGCATTTAGTGCGCTCAAGCTTGATCGAGTTGTGTTGATTGACGAAGCTCAGGCCACGTACGACGATGAATTGCTGTGGCTGGGCTATCTTAAGGCGACGTTGAATGGAGGATTTCCTGGTATGCGCTTCGTTCTCTTCTCATCTTATGGCAGCTTTGATATCTACAGCAAGCGTGACCGCGCTGGAACTCGAATTGTGATCCCTCCTGCAAATACGATTGGATTGAATGCAACGCAGTTGAATCCTGGTTTGTATCTTTCATGTGTGGAGCTAGAAGATATGGTTTCTGAGCAGCATCAATGGCAAAATCGTCTCCGATCTCATCAGGATACTGTGCTCGGGTCACATCGGAATTGCTCGAGCAATCCTGTTGTTTTTGCAAACGAGGTTTGGCACGATACCGCGAGATGCTGAAGATATTGAGATGGAGCTTCGTTCCGAGCRGCTTTTGCAGAACATTCGATCKGATTATCGGGGCATTCCGACTGCAGATGCCTTMGKGCGAGTRATACGAGCTCATGATCTATCGGAGGAGGCAAAACAAAAGATGATCGAAGTTATGAATGGTGTTGCTCCTGGCAAGCCTATGCTCTCGTCAGATGGGGAGCGAACTCCYAGAAGTCGGATTGCCGTGGARTTGCTGACCAAGTTWGGTTTTTTGTATGAGGATCAGACGCAGYAGCTCCAGTTTGCATCAAGTATGCATTTCAAGATCTGGCTATACTCAAACCGAACGGATCCAATCGGATACATGATATCAGACGTCTCGCATGACGACCTCGTTATTGCTTGTGTGAAGCAAATGAGTGCTTCACGACTGCAGCATTTTGTCCTGGTCACTCCAGAATGGCGCACAAACGATGGGAAAGGATTTATTGACTTGGTGATTCGTGGCTCGAGCATCCTTTGGTTCTGGGAGTTGCTTGTGAATGGTGATGATGCAATCGGCCATTTGAATCCGGGGGCAAGGATCACGGGAGTCATACTGGAAGTTCCAGGTATGTGCTTATTGACTTTCGTCAGAATAAGGGCGTTCGACATCAGAAGCTTGGTTTTCTGTACGTGTCCTTTGTGGATTCGTTTACCAAAGCGCGGATTTTTGGTCTCGGCAAGCCCGCAGCTGATGTTGGACTGTCAAAGTAATCTCAGTTAGTGGTGTGTCGCCCATCAATACTTTGTATCTCAAGCGTGGAATTATATTTTTGACAAATATATTCCATTGATAGAAACTCCAAAATACTGTAGTGAGTTCATCTTGAGCGATAAAAATATATATAGAATATTTGTAATGTGTAAGTACATCTTCCAGAAAACCCGCAAGGCGAACCAACAGTGCGGCTCAAAAGGCGATTGGTGCCGACACCACGCGAAATATCAGCCAGTAATTGCTGAACCTACAGTTGCTGAATCAGTAGTCCAAGCGACAACAGTTAGCTCTGAAACCAGTACTGAAATTGTTTCAGAACCAACGATGACCAAGTCTATTGAAGAAATTTATGGCGAGCACTGCATTCAGTACGTCAAGTCCGTTGATTAATACGACCAGCCCAAGCTGGGGGATTCGCGAGTATTATCACCAAGTGATTGGATCAAGTCGAAGATGCACGTAGTTGGTGATTCCATCGACTACAAGTATAGTGATGATGTCACATCTGACTTGGGAAGAGACGGATAAACGTATCTTTTGCAATATCAATTCAATGAACTCGATGAATCACATATGCATGACAACTTCTTCTTTAAGTCCAGTGAAGACCGTGAATCATTTGAACAAGCAAACATTGAATGCGGTGTGGAATACTTCCTTGCAACAAAATCATATGATGGGCGATTGTATCAATTGTGTATGATGATTCGAAACGATTGGTACTGCAACAACCAAAATCTGTGGAATCTCGCCGGATTCCTTGCTCGTCAACCTCATTCTGATTGGTATTTGATGCGCAAGACCTACCTCTGTGTGCTCAACAAAATGTAGAGCGTTTCGACAAGGAGTTTGCTACAAAAGAATTCGATGCCTGGTTTGATTCGAAGTATCATCCATCATTGAACGAAGGTAAACTGAAGGGAATTGCTGGTTGTGATTCTGCTGCATACAAGCAACGGAAGGACGAATATGAAGTGAAGGAGCCGAGCAAAACACCCAGTACAAAGTCTTTTGAGCGATCTACACTTAATCAAGACTTCGAATTGACATTTAAATCAGAGAGGAAGTTGGCAACACTAACTCAGCTGGTAGCATTAACGGGTCGAACAATTGATGATATGCGTATAGCTATGGTTGATGCATCATTTGAGATCGATGAGCTTGAGTATTGGGCGGAGAAATACCTGGTGATTGAGAACAAACCAAATCGTAACTTTGATCTAAATTTCAGTACTTTCGAGAAGATGTTAAAAACTACTAGCTTCTAGTCTCTCCACTTACTGAAACGATTTGTGCTCCACTTTATCCATGAGTTCTACGTCTTTGAAGGATCAGATATTACCTACTACAAGCGTAAGCCAACAGAGGACGATAATTCTGTGTTCAAGGCATATGATCCAAAGAACTTCTTCAAGGTGCAAATTCAGTTCGTCGAAAACAAGAAGCCACGTTCCACCAAGCTATCTGACCTCCTGAATTCCACAAGTTTGCAAATACAGTCTGCAAATGGGAACATGATCCAAATGATATGGAGACATTCAGCTCAGCAAATCCATTACTCGCAAATAAGCTCCGAGAAGAAATCACAGAATCTGATTTGCATCCAGTGCTAGTGGACTACCTGAAGCGTATCATGTGCTTCAATGATTCTGAGAGGTATCAATGATTGATGACTAGTACCCGCAGTTGGACTTGTGATGACAGGCTGCATAATCAATTTCTTTGGTTTGGCAATACCATTCGTAACCGTCCATGTAAACAATTGACCAGCTTGAACAGAGAATTTGTTGGTTACACGTTCAAAGTATTGGAATGTCTTCTTCTGAATGAGAGCGTTATCGGCAGACGGGTTTGGACTGTAAGTTGGGACGAGGAGACAAGGGAACTGTTGCGATGTCGATATACCACTTCCAGACGTCGGGGTACCATCCACATCAGTAGTGATCGTGAGAGTAACGGCTGAAGCAGGAAATGCAAGACCAGTAGCTGCGCCTGTTTCTGTTGACAAAGCGAAAGATAGATTCCAGAGAATTAGACACGTGTTACCAAAGTTCATGTTGTTGTTCAGAGTAGCAATGTTTAGAGTAGCAATGCCAGCAGGTGCGAATACTCCCACAGTTCCGTCAGTTGTCATTGTTGTACTGGAGCTGTTGTAGTTGATGAAGATGAAGCCCATCGTATTTTTCTGCATTGGGCATTTCTTAAAGTAGTCAGAGATATCAGAAAATTAAACGCAAGCTAAGTAATGAGCAACGTAAAATGGGGAACCGGCAGCAACAGCGCCAGCAGGCGCAACGTATTCTTGAGGTTTCGATACGGCTTGAAGATTCGCAGTTGATCCCATAACATCAAATGCAAGTTTATCACTTTGTTGATCAAGCGACGTAAACATCGAGCGCTCCAGAGCACCCTTGTTGCTGAACGTATTTGCAAGACGGAATTCACCGACATTGTTGGTAGCAGTCATGAAGCTGCTGGTTGCCAAGTTGTCGATGGCCTGTGCAGTATTTGGAACTGGAGATGCAAATTCATCAAGGACGAAGTTGCTTGTTGCTCCTCTTTTGAGGTAAGAGTTGTAGTCCCATTCGGTTAGTGCCTTCAACGTCGCATTGACGTTTCCATGAACTTGATTCGTTTGAACGGTCACGCCATCTACCACAACTTGAACGGAATCAATGAATTGCCAGGCACCTGCCTTAGGAACAAGTTGATCGATTGTGCATGCAGCCGTTGATGTAACCGACGAGCCACCACTGTTGAGAATCTGAAGCTTAATTGGAAGCTCAATGATAGCTTCTTCCCAGTTTACGAAAGCAGCTTGCGAAGAGATGGTAGAAAGATTGAATTGAATTTGACCAGCATATTGACCGGTGTTCGAAGTCGAATCTTGGATGTAGGTCCATTTCTTATCACGAAAGAGCGTTTCAGCTGGAGCTGGTTCAACTGAATGCTCAAAGGCAGAGATATCACTTGCGGTGGACATTGTATAGTACGAGATTGCTTTATATTGGGCAAGATATAGATCTCCAGCAAAAAAATATGAGCGAGAAGAAAATTACTAAATTGTCTCGAACAACAGATGATCAACTCACGAAATTGGCTAATTCACTTGGTGTGAAGGCAGATCAAATCGATTTCAAGCAGAATCTAGAAGATGCTGTTGGTCAACAACCTCTTATTTCTTTACGAGAGTGATTCTGTAGACTCGACCGATCATTTTTTCTCAACTGGATTCCCAAATTTTTATAGCTTCTATATATTAATGTAAATATTTATCCGAAACAAAAGAAATTCGTCGAGTTCCGAGGTTGGTTAAAAAATGATGTCGTACTTACTAGAGCTGCTGTGGTGCTTCGATTCAATAGTGAATTGCAACTAATTGGCGACTTGTGGGTACTCGGGTTCCAAAATTTTCGGAACCTTTTAATATCTGGAAGGGCTGGGGCTACATTGACATCTGCTGCTTGGTGCTCGGGTTCCGAGTTCCATACTATAGAGAGGGGGGTAGGGTATAGAAGATAGAAGAGAAAGAATATAGAGAGAGACAGTGTAGAGATCTTTTTGTGGAACTTGGGAACTCGATCCCACATCGTGTATAAAACTTACCATGATCATAATAGTTAGTGTTACATCAGTACGGTGACACGGAACCGGTTCAAATCAGGTTTCAGAACTTTACGCACTACTTGATTTTAATAACTACAATCACTATGATGGTCTTGTGTTTGAAGCGACTAGTTCCGAAGTTCCGAAGAATTCACGTTAGGTTCTAGTATGTTCGCGCGTTCTTTCTCTTAGCGTACGCTAGTGGACGGACGTATTGGTTTATGTTACATCGTCCGCTCAAGCAGTGCATAAAATGACATCTAGAGTACTCCTAGACCCCCTTAGAGACCACGTTAATGTACTACATGGTACGAATTTACTGTTGTTGTGACACACATTCTCGAGGAAGTGTTCGTCCCTTGAGCGCCGGCTCATGTGGAGACACAACAAGGAGATGTGATGTGCACAATACTCACGAGCCAGGTTTTTCTCCTCGAACTAGGTTTTCCCTCGTGGCGGTACCCCGTAGAAACCGATAGCGACGTCAGGGACCTGACAGTTTAAGACTCCGGAGTTCACCTCATACGATTCACCTCGACGATCTCCCCTCGTCCCCTGCTTGGCCGTCTCTGGTGTCCGGAAGGAATGACGGAGAGTCCTCTGCAACAACAAAGTGATCAAGAACAAGGTAACAAGGTAATACCTGTATTCACGCTATGGCCGGCTTATCACAACAGGTTATGAGTCCAATGCCGCCGGCTACGCAAGGCATCGTGGGCTCCAGGACGCCAACGTTCAACGGCGACACATCGACGTTCAACGACTTCGTCTATGCGACGGAGCTGTTCCTAAATGCGAAGAACCTGCTCTGGTATGTGTTGGTGCCTGAGTACGATGGTACACAGTCGTTTGTGCACGATGGGATAGAGTTCCCTGCACCAGTGCGACTTGGGCATGGGGCCCAGTCGGCACAGGGCGACGGTGGTGCCGGCGAACCGCAGACCGAACCGGGCCCAAACGACGCTTGGTGCACCGCCAGTACGAGCAACTCCGAGTCAAATCGCTCCAGCAGAACTCCCAGGTTGTCTTCTTGGTTCAACAGTCCCTCGACTCGTAGCTGCGTGTGTCGATTCCTGGATTGGATGCTTTTCGTGCCTGGCAACAGCTGAAGACAAACTTTGCAGGCCAGCACACGAAGAAGATTGCACAAAGAACTCGAGGACCTACACCTGCAGCCTGGCGAGAACCTAGCAATCTTTGTTAGTAAGTTCAAGGCATCGATCGCGGCATATCAAGCAGATCTTTTCGTTGGTTGGTTGCAGCCTACGGCTGCAAGCGAAGCTACCAGCCAGCTGGGAGACTCGACTTCGTGTGTGAAAGTCCACGAACGATCACATTCCGTTCGAGCAGCTGTGCAAGATGGTGTCGAAAGAAGAGCCCTACACGCTCGACCAAGCTGCACCAGCTCCAGCAGCACCACAAGCTCCTCCTGCGACGGCGTTGATGACCAACACGCCGATCGTCAACAAGCGTGCTGGATGCTTCCAGTGATGGGCGCCGAGACTACGATCGACGTTCAGCGGATCGCCAAGGATACGCTGGTGGTGGCGCACCACAGTCGTATAACAACCAGCAATCGCGTGGCCTGTATGGTGGCTATGGTGGCCAATACGGTGGCTACGGTGGGCAGAATAGTGGTCATGGTGGGCAGTATGGTGGTTATGGTGGCCACGGTGGAAGTCGAAGCCCACGTCAAGGATCGCGCTATGGTGGCGAATACCACGAAGCCCACGCCGCAGCCGCCAACGCGACCGGTACAGCGATGATGAGCAGTGGGAGCCACGCCAGCAGCCGTCGTTCCTGGCTCATGGCGAGCACGAACGTTCTGCACGACCATCGGCAGCTTCACAATCGCACCGCGTCGATCCAGCTGTGGATGATCGCTCGCGATAGAATGCACGTGCTGCCACCAAGCCAGCTGTGACTGGTGGTCACACGCGTGATGTCGCACCAAAATTCGCGCACATGACAGCCGATGAGATTGCCAAAGGCTGAGGCTGAATATGACAAGGTGCTTGGATGGGCCATGGCCACTGACAAAGCCGAAGCCAAGCCAGCTCCCCGTCCATCCCGCAGCAACCTGACCGACAACACAAGCGTGACAACCGAAAGCCTGTTGACGACTAGACAGCGCAAGGTTTTCGACCAGAGTCGTGGGGAACTCGTGGTTCGCGCTCCGCGCATTGGATGTGGACAACCGACTGGTGAAGTGGGAACGTGGCGATGCAGTCATGCTAAGTTATCACGCTGGTCTCCGTGCTGCTGCAGCCGCTGCGTCAGACGATGATGAGGCCGATGGCGAATCCGCTGTGAAGATGCCGCAAGATTCTCGCCCAACTTCAACCAGTTGCTGCACCTGCCGCACCCATTGCGACCAAGGCTTTGACGGCCCGTCCGCCCAAGTCTCAACGCGATTTTAACAACGCCAGCCGCTACCTGCTACGTCCCGGTGAAGCACGATCAACGCCAAGCTGCGATGGTACAATGATTACCAGGCAAAGTCCCAATTTCGCAGTCAGCAGTCAAAGGCCGCCAGATCCCAGCCCAACTATGCACCAGCACGCTTGTCTGAGCTGTGCGCGATCTCGGTGCCCGGCGTCCAGTCACTGCCGAAGTCGTTCAAGTGGATCCTGGATTCGGGTGCGTCAAGCCACATGACGCACCAACGTGAGCTGTTCCTGTCGCTACGCCCACACCAAGAGATGGTGTCATCTGCCAACGGGGCTATGGTAGCCCTTGGCATTGGAGAACTGCGACTGTCTGTGCTGGATGACAGAGGTCATCAGCGCTCGCTGCTGCTGCATGATGTTCTCTACGTGCCAAAGCGGTCGGTCAACCTCTTCTCGCTCCCGGCAGGCACGAAGAGTATGGGACTCTTGACTTGCCTGGGTATAAAAGCGGAAGTGGTGGTACCAGGCAAGCCAGGCTTCATGGTGACTGTGCCCATGTCGAAGATGTTTGGGTTGACGCCGGCGGGTATGGAGCACTGCCTTTTGATGAAAGGAGGCACTCGGCTGCCACGGACTGATCAACGCATGCTAATGCTACACAGGCGACTCGGACATCCCGGTCAAGGCGCTATGAAGGACTTTATTCGGCTTTATCGTGATCAGCTACCTGCTGCTACTGTTCGACTAGCGTCAAATACATTCTGCGAGTCTTGTGCCTACTCTAAGTCCGTGTGCATGCCCTACCCGTCGCGCGTCATGAGCCCTGTCCGATACCGTGGTGAAGTGGTTCACACAGATATCGGTGCAGTCCCCGTCCCAAGTCTTGGTGGTACACGCTATTTTGTGGTCTTCGTGGACGAGTACACAAGATTCCTCTTCGTGTACCCCCTCCGACAACGGTCTGATCTTTATGGTGCGTTCAAAGAGTTTCACACAGACTTTGCGCGAAAGATCGAGCACCTCCAACTCACCACCCAGTCGCTCGAGTCTCATGGCGAGACATCTCATGGTGAGATGAGCATGGATGGCAAATGCATTAGTCTGCACGGCGACAACGCGCGTGCGTACCGCAAGCTAACCGACAAGGTGCGGGCCAAGTACGGCATTCGCATGCGGTTTAGCAATGCGTACAACCCCCAAGAGAATGGTCTGGCCGAGCGACGCTTGCGCATGCTCATGGAGAAGATGCGCGCCGTGCTCTGTGATGGCCACTTCCCCATCGGCCTGTGGGCTGAAGCGTTGATGTACGTGGCGTAGATGATTAACATCACGCCCACACCAGTGCTCGACCATTATTCGCCCTATCCTTGTTGGTTCCGACGAGCACCAAACCTCAAGAAACTACATGTCTTTGGCTGCGTCGCCTACGTCCATCTACAAAAACTCCAACAAACCAGCAAAATCCACGCGCGTGCTTTCAAGTGTATGTTTGTGAACTACGCTACTGACCGCTCTGGCTATCGTTTGTAGATACTTTCGCCGCCGTCTACTCTCGCGATGTTCAGTTTCTCGACGACACTATGGCCGTCATCAACTACGACCGGCTGCCCAAAGCCACGGCGGATGCCATCACACCGGCTCAACGCGCGTGTGGCTGCAACCAATGCGATCCGCGTCGCCGTGAGGCCAATTCGGAGCACGCTCGTGATGACGATGGTGCGTACTCGACGCCACTCATGGTAAATGCGACCTCCTCGACTCGTGTATCCAGTGCTGCCAATTGTGAGTGATGCCCTGCGAGTTGGATGGTAACCATATAGGTGAATCTATGGAACGCAGGCTCCGACGGCCGGTAACAAGCTCGCGCGAGTCAGGCTGTGCGGTATTTTAACCACACAGACCCGGTGTCGGACTTCGAGATGTCGTTTTTGGCAATATGTCCATCAACTGCGGAGCAACCGCATGTGAAGTCGATCGACGCATCGTTCCGCTTTGAGGCTAATCGCCATGACGCTTGCAGTTCAGTTTGTACCGAGGGTCCGGAGTCGTTGCCACATCCTAGGCAACCGCTCGTACCCGCCTCGACTACGGACGCGCCCCACGGGGTAGCAGGAAGGGATCGACCCCCTTCCTGCTACCCCACCGATACCTCGACACGAGCGCTTGTGGAACAAAGAGCAAAAGCGTGAGCGGAGAGCTGCGAGAGTCCGTCGTCGTCCGGCCAGTGATCTGCATGTATGGAACATGGATCATGGCGGACTGACATCCATGGAACACGTCGATTGCGATCTGGAAACGATCGAGCGACACCTTCAGTATCCCGCGGAGTGCGGCATCGACTGTGGTGGAGACCCAGTGATGACCGACCGCGATGACCCTGGCTACCGCCAATATGTACACGCGCTATTGGCAATCAAATACATTGATGCCCCCACCACGTACAAGCAAGCGGTCCAGAGTGACCATGCGGCTGCGTGGCGTGCTGCGATGGACGCAGAGTACAGCTCGCTGGTGGCGAATCGGACATGGGAGCTTGTCGATTTACCGCCTCGCGTGAACCCCATGCAGTGTCGCTGAGTGTAAGTCGTCAAGTACACGGGCGATGGTACCGTCGACAAGCTAAAGGCTCGCCTTGTGGTGAAAGGGTTCCTGCAGCGATACGGCGTGAACTACGACGAGATCTTCTCGCCCATTGTACGAATGGAAGTCCTACGCTTACTCCTCGCAATCGGTGCTGCGTTCGATTGGGCGATCGACCAAATGGACGTAAAGACGGCGTTCTTGAACGGTGTCCTCGAGGAGGAACTGTACATGCGCCAACCCCAAGGCTATGAGCAGCCAGGCGAAGAGCATAAGGTGTGTCACCTGCTTCGCAGCCTCTATGGACTCAAACAAGCGCCACGGGTATGGTACCTAACGCTGCACGAGTTCCTGACGCAGCAAGGCTTCATTCGGCTCATTGAAGATCACTGTGTCGATGTCCTGCGCGGTGGGAATGGCATCTGTGTGATCTCAGTCTACGTCGACGACATGTTTGTGATGGGCACACCACGTCGTTTGATTGACGACATCAAAGGTCGTCTCAAGGCTCGCTTTGAAATGTTCGATCTCGGTGAGGTTCGCTTCATCATCGGATGGCACATCGAGCGTCATCGTGAACAGCGTGTCATTTCCGTTCATCAAGAAAAGTACTGTACGAAGGTACTTGACCGCTTCAACATGGCCGACTGCCGACCTGTCGAATCTCCACAAGATCCCGGTTATTGTCTGAGTGAGGCGGACTGCCCAACCGACCCTGCCATCATGGCAGCCATGAGTCGCATTCCGTACCGTGAAGCGGTGGGGAGCTTCATGTATTTGATGATGGGCACGCGCCCCGATCTCGCCGACTTTGTTCGCCAAGTAAGCCGATCCCTCAAGAACCCCGGGCCCAACCATTGGCGCGCCGTCGTGCGTGGCCTTCGCTATCTCAACGGCACCAGACAATATGGTGTTGTTCTGGGAGCTGCCCATGTGTCGGCGGCGACAATGGAGCACGCCCTTACCACCTACAGCGACGCCGACTACGCTAACTGCCCTAGCACTGGCCGATCCGTCCCCGGCTACATCACGTACCTGTTCAACAGCAGTCCGATCAGCTGGCGCAGCTCGCTTCAGATACTTGCAACAATCTTGGCCCCGGAAGCAGAGTACGTTGCTCTGGCCTCGACCGTCCAAGAAGTCTTGTACTTGGCCGCACTGCTCGAGGACCTGGGGCACAATCAGACGAACGGCACACTCATTGGCAAGGACATTCAATCGACGATCAAGATCGCCAAAAACCCGGAACATCACGGCCGTGTCAAACACATTGACGTCCGTTACTTCTTTGTCCAAGAGCGCGTTCGCTCCGGCGCCATTCGCCTTCGATATGTGGCCACGGACGAAATGCCTGCCGATCTACTCACCAAGGCTCTCAGCCCGCTGAAGTTCGCTGGCCTGCACAGTCGTCTTGGTGTTCACAAAGGCGAGGAAGCACTTCTCGCGCGCTCGCGCCCGACCACCTCCGGCAACCAACCCGTCATCTACAGGCGCTGATGCCATTGTGGAGTTTTATCCTGCCTTCGAGATGGCGCATGGTGTTGCATCCTAAGAAAGCCTCGCATGTGGAGTCAAGTGAGGCAGAGGTTCCGTTGTGCCTCCACATTGCACCGGCGTCAAGGTTCTCAACCTGATGAGGCTTTGTGACACACATTATCGAGGAAGTGTTCGTCGCATGAGCGCCGGCTCATGTGGAGACACAACAAGGAGATGTGATGTGCACAATACTCACGAGCCAGGTTTTTCTCCTCGAACTAGGTTTTCCCTCGTGGCGGTACCCCGTAGAAACCGATAGCGACGTCAGGGACCTGACAGTTTAAGACTCCGGAGTTCATCTCATACGACTCACCTCGACGATCTCCCCTCGTCCCCTGCTTGCCCGTCTCTGGTGTCCGCAAGGATTGACGGAGAGTCCTCTGCAACAACAAAGTGCTTAAGAACAAGGTAACAAGGTAATACCTGTATTCACGCTATGGCCGGCTTATCGCAACAACTGTCATTCTTACAGTCAGTACAGTACAGTTCTGTCATTCATACAGTCAGTACAGTACAGTACTGTACTGACTGTAAGAATGGCAGTGTTGTGACACACATTCTGGCTGAGTGTTCGTCCCTGGAGCGCTGGCTCAGTGGAGACACAATAAGCAGTGTGTACACGACGGTACTCACCTTGCCCAGGGTTTTTCCCTCAGATGAGGTTTTTTTCCTCGTGGCGGTACCCTTTGGAAATAGATTAGATTCGACCCGGATGGGCCGGTTAAGCACTCTCTAATTTACGAGCTTCTTCCCCGCGTCTCAAGACTGTTACCGCACCCGAAAGGGTCAACGGTGTTTCCTCTGCCAGACCAACAAGTGCTACGAACTACAAAGGTGAGCTACGAATATGTCGCCTCCGCAACAGGTTATGAGCCCAATGCTGCCAGTTAGCGACGACATTGTCCGCCTGGTGCCGCCCACGTTCAACGGCGACTCCGCCGCATTCAACGACCATGGAACTATACCGGAAGGCAAAGCGTTTGCTCGGGTACGTCCTCGTTCCTGAATACGACGGCACACAAGCATTTGGGCACGAAGGGAAGGAATTCCCAGCGATTGTGCAGCTGGGGCAAGGTGCCCAGCCCGCGCAAGGGAACGACGATGCTGCTGAGCCGCAGATCGAACCGGGCCCGCAAGATGCTCCTGGCGTCGCTGCGCACCGCCAGTATGAGCGCCTGCAAGCTCATGCGCTGCAGAAGAACTCTCCAGTGGTGTTCCTGCTCCAGCAGTCACTCGGGCCTTCACTGCGATCGTCGATCAAGGGTCTCGATGCCTACCGCATGTGGCAGCAGCTCAAAACGAACTACGCAGGCCGCCATGCGAAGAAGATCGAGCGTCTACACAAAGCGCTCGAGACACTGACTCTCAAACCCGGCCAGAACCCTGCGGGCTTCGTGAGCGAGTTCAAGAGCGCGGTGGACGCGTACCAGGCGGCGTCCGGCACCGTGTTCTCGCTCGGCGACTGCAGCCTGCGCTTGCAAGCAAAGCTGCCAGCGTGCTGGTCGACCAAGCTCGAGATCTGGAAGTCGACGGATGTGTACATTCCGTACGAGAAGCTCTGCAAGTTGGTGTCCGAGGAGGAACCGTACGAGCAGCAGCAAGTCGTGCCAGCCGCGCCAGCCACGAAGATCCCTGTCACTCCTGCCACCGCGCTGATGGCGAACACACCGTATGTGAACAAGCGTGTTGGATGCTACTCGTGCGGCTCTGTCACGCATCGAGTTGTGGATTGTCCTGCACTAACGGAAGAAGAGCGCAACAAGTTCCGAGAGGATCAACAGCGCAAACAAGAAGAACGCGAACGACAACGCCGCGAGAAAGAGCAGTCAACGGAAAGCGTGGTCAAGTGGCTCGAGCGTTAGCTCCAAGCTCTGCAGAACAAGGTCAAGTGGCTTGAGCGTGAGCTCCAAGCTCTGTAGAACAAGCTCGACCGCGGCGGCAATCCAGGCAAACGACAGCGAGACAACAGCGACCAAGACCGTCGCACCCGTTCTCCCTCGCGTGAGGCACCTCGTGGTCGTGATGACGCCAGAGGGCGCCCGCGCTCACCAAGACAGCGCTCGGATGGCGAAGGACGCACTGACCGGTACGACCGACGCTCGGCACCGCGATACGACCGCCGCTCTGCGCCACGCCAAGCTCCACGATCACCACGATACGCGGGCGAAGGTCGCCGCAATTCGTTTGATCGTCGCTCGGCCGAACGCCGTGACGTTGCTGGTGGTTGCGGACCACAGCAATACACCGACCAGCGGTATGGACCACGCCCAGAGAGCCGAAGTCCGCGCCAAGGCTTGTACTATGGCTCTCGCTCGCCGCGCGGATACGCCCAACCGCGTCAGCGCGATCCGTACAGCGACGACGAGCATTGGCAACCAACGCAGCGTTCGCTCTTGGCGCATGGTGATTCGACACGTCCGGACGCTCCAGCACGCGGAGGTGAACCAGCTGTGGTCACATGCGATGCCAAACTTACGCGCGGCACCACGCAGTCAGGAGGACCTGGTGGTCGCACACGCAATATTGCGCCTGAGTTCGCACACATGACGGCGGAAGAAATCGCCCGCGCCGAGGCAGAATACGACAAGGTGCTTGGATGGGCCAAGGCCACTGTCGCTGCAGAAAACGCACCGCCTCCACGCCCCTCGGACAACACCGGCGTCACGACGGAGAGCCTGTTGGCAACTGGTCGACGCAAAGTGTTCAACCAGAAGACTGGCGCGCTGGAAGTGCGTGCACCAAAGATCGGCGATACGGTCATGGATGTCACCAACACGCTGGTAAAGTGGGAACGTGGTGACGAGCTGATGCTGCGTTTTCACGCTGGAACGCGCGCTGCGGCTGCAGCTACGCCTGACTCTGATTCGGAAGGCTCGTCCATAGTGATGGAGACGCCTGACCGCGCCAAGCGCCCGCTGCGCGCCCCGAATCGACGCTTACGACGCCTGCACGTCCAGGCCAAGGCAAACGCGCGTCCAAGGCGGTCCGTGGCCTCTCCAACCCGAACAACTACCTGCCCAAAGACGGCGAAGACGAGCTGAACGCTAAACTTCGCTGGTACAACGACTACCAAGCCAAGTCGCACTTCCGCAGCCAGCGGTCAAAAGCCGCTCGTCGGGCACCTCGCTACGCGCCAGCTCCGTCAGCGCCTGCACCACCAGTGCCATCGCCGTCTGCGCCACCGTCCGCACTTTGCACGATCTCCGTCCCTGGCCTCGCGGACTTGCCGCAATCGACCAAGTGGATCCTCGACTCCGGCGCGTCCAGCCACATGAGCCACCAACGCGACCTCTTTGTGACTTTCCGGCCGCACAAGGAGTCCGTGTCGTCGGCCAATGGTGCTATGGTAGCACTTGGTCTCGGCGACATTGAGCTGCCGGTCAAGGACGACAGTGGTCGCTACCGMACGCTCCGCCTCCGCGATGTCCTGTACGTCCCAAAATTGCGCGTGAATCGCTTCTCGCTTCCAGCCGTTACGAAGAGCATGGGGCTCTTGACCTACCTGGGCATTCAAGCAGAAGTTGTGGTGCCGGGCAAGCATGGCTTCGTCCTGTCCGTGCCAATGTCCAAAACGTTTGGCCTCTACGTACTCACGCCGGCGGGTAAGGGGCTCTGCCTTTATGTGAAAGGAGAGTACGGACTGATGCATGGCTGCTTGTTCACAGGCGCTTCGGGCATCCAGGGCAAGGTGCTTTAAGGGATATATTGCGTTGTTATCGCTCACAGCTACCGACTACGGCTACATTTTCGAATATACACTGTGAACCCTGCGCCCTCGCTAAGTCCGTGTGCGTACCTTACCCGTCGCGCGCATTGCGTCCGGCCCGCCACCGTGGTGAAGTGGTTCACACGGATATTGGCGTGGCTCCCGTCCCAAGTTTGGGCGGCCGACGCTACTTCGTCGTGTTCGTGGACGAGTACACGAGATTTCTCTTCGTGTACCCGCTGCGACAACGGTCAGATCTCTACGCTGCTTTCGATGAGTTCCGCGCGGAGTTTGCTCGCAAGGTCGAGACTCTCCATCACACGCATGCACTCGAGTCTCAAGGAGAGATGAGTCTGCACGCGGACAATGCGCGTGAATATGTGAAACTCGGCGACCTGATGAAAGCGAAACATGGGGTCAAAATGCGGTTCAGCAACGCCTACAAACCGCAAGAAAATGTCATTGCCGAGCGACGGATGCGCATGCTTACGGAAAAGATGCGCGCCGTGCTCTTCGAAGGCCACTTCCCCATCGGGCTCTGGGCGGAAGCACTGATGTACGTTGCGAATATTATCAACATTACGCCTACGCCTGTGCTCGATCATTTCTCGCCGTATCACTACTGGTTCCGCCGAACGCCCAACATCAAGAAACTTTATTTCTTTGGCTGTGTCGCCTACGTGCACATCCAGAAACCCCAATAAACCAGCAAACTCCACGCCCGCGCACTGAAGTGTATATTTGTTGGTTATGCTACTGATCGTTCTGGCTATCGTTTGCTACGTCTAGATACCCTGGAAGCAGTCTACTCGCGAGACGTCCATTTCCGCGACGATATCCTCGCCACCCTCAACTTTGACCTGCTGCCGAAGTCAACCCGACATGCCATCTCGGCGAAGCAGCGCGCATGTGGCTGCAACCAATGCAATCTTCGCCGCAGTGAGACAGCTGCGATCGAGCACGCGCGTGATGACGCTGGTGTCTCTCATCAAAGCGACTCAAGCGACAGCGATGACGATGCACTTGAACACGCAATTGATGACGATGGTGTTCCGGCTCACAGCGCTTCCCACCATCGCAGCCAAACAGTCATGGAGCACGCACGTGATGACGCTGGTGCCCACTTTGCTCAACAGCAAACGGTCGACAATGACACTCGCGTATCCCATGCTGCCAATCTTCCGAGACGCCCTGCGAGCGTTGCTGATGCGTCGATCGCTGATCGAATGGGTGCGTCGATGGACACCATGCCTGAGACGCCGGAGCCAAGCTTGCGCAAGTCAGGGAAGGGCCCTGTTGTGGACCGAGCGTGCCGCATCMCTCCGCGTACATCCAGGCCCGTAGACGCCGGACTACCGCCCATGGATCCTGGCGCGTGCTCACAGCCCGTGGTGGATGCACCAGGACTGATCCAGAGCCCCCAGGCACGGTCATCAGCTGTCGCCAACCGCAGTGGGGTTAACCAGCCGGATACCACCCCGCCACGCCCGCCCATGCTCTCCTCCACGCCTCTGCGTGGCAGTGAGGCCGATCGCAGCAGTTGTGCTGGTTCGCCGCCTCCGCCACCACTTTTGTCGCCATTACCTCACCCATGGGTGCCAGCGGACACCATGGCACAGCATGACGATCGGACATTGCCCATCGTCGGCACCACTCGACCGCGGGACAGTGTTTGCAGAAATGGACCTGCACCAAAGCGAGTTCGGTTCGATCCACACCTCGCCGTGCGTCGATTCCATCACGGCGATCCGGTGTCGGATTTCGAAATGTCCTTCCTGGCCCGCACCACGATGAACAGGCATGCGGAGCCCGCCGACTCGCCGTCACGCATTGAGGACAATCACCATGGCGCTTGCAGTCTAACTCGCACCGAGGGCCCGGAGTCGTCGGCACATCCTAGGCAACCGTTTGTACCCGCCTCGACTGCGGCTATGCCCCACGTCCGTGTACACTCAGCACATGCGTCGCCGACCGATGGCCTTCCTGCATTACCGCCGACTTCACGGCACGCGCGCACGAGGAACCATGAGCAGAAACGCGCCCGGCGTGCGGCGAGAGTTTGTCATCGGCCAACCCATGATCAGCATGTAAAGTACATGGATCATGGTAGCCCGACCCAAGTGTCGATGGATGATGTCGACTGGGATGCCAAGGACATCGAGCGACACCTCCAGTACCCCGCGATCACCGGCATCGACTGTGGTGGTGACCCAGTGATGGCCGACCGCGATGATCCTGGCTACCGCCAGTACGTCCATGCACTCCTGGCCATCAAATACATTGCTGCACCAACCACATACCCGCAAGCGGTTAAGCGTGGCCATGCTGCGGAGTGGCGTGCGGCTATGGACGCTGAATACGACTCGCTAATGGCAAATCGAACGTGGACGCTCGTTGATCTGCCTCGCGGAGCCAAGCCCATGCAATACCGATGGGTCTACGTCGTCAAGTACACCGGTGACGGCACCGTGGACAAGCTCAAGGCTCGCCTTGTTGTCAAAGGGTTCCTACAGCGCTATGGTATCGACTATGACGAGATATTCCCGCCGGTCGTCCGCATGGAAGTACTACGCCTACTGCTTGCCATCGGAGCTGCTTTTGACTAGGAGATTGATCAAATGGTCGTCAAAACCGCGTTCTTGAACGGTGTCCTTGAGGAGGAACTGTACATGCGTCAACCCCCATGCTACACGCAACCAGGCGCAGAGCACAAGGTGTGCCGCCTGCTGCGAAGTCTCTATGGATTCAAACAAGCGCCACGGGTATGGTACCTCACGCTTCATGAGTTCCTCACCGCGCAAGGCTTTGTTCGCATGATCAAAGACCATTGTGTATACGTGCTCCGTCGCACAGATGGCATCTGTGTCATCTCGGTTTAAGTCGACGACATGTTCGTCATGGGCACGCCACGCCGACTCATCGACGAAATGAAAGCGCGCCTCAGAGCCCGGTTCGAGATGACAGACCTCGGTGAAGCCAGGTTCATCATCGGCTGGTGCATCGAACGACATCGGGATCACCGCGTGATCTTCGTGCATCAAGAGAAGTACTGTACGAAAGTACTCGACCGCTTCGGCATGACGGACAGTCGCGCTGTCGGATCTCCGCAAGATCCCGGCCACAAACTCAGTGAGGCGAACTGCCCTACCGATCCCGCCGTCATCGAATCCATGCAACGCATCCCGCACCGCGAGGCGGTGGGGAGCTTTATGTACCTCATGATGGGCACGCGTCCTGACCTTGCTGACTTTGTCCGCCAAGTCAGCCGGTTCCTCAAGAACCCTGGACCAAACCATTGGCGAGCGGTAGTGCGTGGCCTACGCTATCTCAATGAAACAAGACGACATGGTATTATCTTTGGTGCTGCGCATGTGTCGGAGGCGACAATGCAACATCTACAACGATGCTGACTACGCCAACTGTCCCAACACCGGTCGCTCCGTCTCCGGCTACATCACGTACCTGTTCCACACGAGCCCGATCTCCTGGCGCAGCTCTCTSCAGAAGCTCGTGACGGTCTCGACGACTGAGGCCGAGTACGTGGCGCTTGCGTCCACCGTCCAAGAGGTTCTGTACTTGGCCGCGCTGCTCGAGGAGCTAGGGCACACGCAGACCAACGGCACACTCATTGGCGAAGACAATCAATCGACCATCAAAATCGCCAAGAACCCCGAACACCACGGGCGAGTCAAGCACATCGATTTGCGGTACTTCTTCGTCCAGGAGCGTGTGCGCGCTGGCGACATCCGATTGCAGTACGTGGCCACCGATCAGATGCCGGCCGACTTACTCACCAAGGCCCTCGGCCCCCAGAAACTCGCCAGCCTTCGTCATCGTCTCGGCGTTCACAGCCGCGAGGAAGTGGATGCACTTCTCGCGCGCCACGCCCCATCCAACCACAGCCATTAGACCGTCAACTTGGCCCTAGCGCCATAAGTGGAGTTTCATCCTGCCTCCGTAGGTGGCGCAAGGTGTCGCACCTCGAGGAAGCCATGCATGTGGAGCCAAGTGAGGCGAAGGTACCCATTGTGCCTCCACATCGCACAGGCGCTAAGGTTCTCCACTAGTGAGGCTGTTGTGACACACATTCTGGCTGAGTGTTCGTCCCTGGAGCGCTGGCTCAGTGGAGACACAATAAGTAGTGTGTACACGACGGTACTCACCTTGCCCAGGGTTTTTCCCTCAGATGCGGTTTTTCCCTCGTGGCGGTACCCTTTGGAAATAGATTAGATTCGACCCGGATGGGCCGGTTGTGCACTCTCTAATTTACGAGCTTCTTCCCCGCGTCTCAAGGGTCAACGGTGTTTCCTCTGCCAGTCAGACCAACAAGTGCTACGAACTACAAAGGTGAGCTACGAATATGTCGCCTCCGCAACAGGCAGTAAATTCAGGAACCATGGCGTCTTTTTGTCGTTGGGGCTTGGAATGTGTCTAGCAGTGCGCGAGACAATAATGACACGCGCACAAGCATG
>NSDO01000428.1:42830-78517 GCA_002286825.1 Lagenidium giganteum
ATGGCGTCGATCGCATCATCCAGTGTGCTCTTTGGTGCAGTGACATGGAAGAGCTGCTTGGGGGCACGCTTTGGTCGTTGGGCACTGCCAACACCTACGGCGAGGGCAGCGAGGAGAGCGCAAGTGTTGAAAATCTCCATGTCGGGACACTTCAGCAGATGATTTGAGAATGACTGGGACTTTGTGAGTGGGTGAGGTGGAGTAGATTTCGGAATGATGCCTGGAAAGCAGGTTGCAACGCCATGGTGTTCGGTTGTTTGATGACCCTCAAGAAAGGCACCATCGGCCGTCGGAAGATGCGTGTGTAGTTTATGATGCCAGTTCATTGCAGCTGGCACTTTGCCGCAACTGATGCAACTTTGCGCCAGGGTTGGATATCGTGTGCGTGTGAAGCTCCGCTGGAGGTGGCCAATCTGGATGGCTTGTGGTGGGCTGGCACGTGCTGGGCTGGCATCGTGGCAGTGACTGCGACACACAGCGAAGTACACGCGTTCGGGGGGCGAATAATCACCAAGCAGGTGCTGCTGACGCATCCGTGCAGGTCACCGAGATGCTTGTGATAATCCGAAAGTGTTGGATTATGGTAAGCTTTCTCATCATCACGCTTGCGCGAATACTGGACACGCACCAATGCCATCCCTGTTGGAGAGAACTGATTCGCTTGATATGAATGATAAACTCGCTGTGCAGGCTTAACTTCTGGCTCATTTACCGTACATGAGGAACTATGTCCCCCTCCACTCGACCCAGCGCAGTGGCGGCTCTCGCGCGCTCCTCGTGTCAGGAATCCTCAGGGATCTTCCAGCGACTCAGCTGTGCACGCGTTCATTGTCACTCGATTTCGCTGCAAGTTGCTGTCGTTGTTGCCTGCAGCACACCACCGTCCAACAATTCCAGCAGCGAAACTCTCAAGCGTCATCGTCTCGGAAACCAGCAAGTCACGGTGATCATGACGTGCCGTGACGCTGAGCCCACTTCGATGGAAAGCATCTGGCCTGCCGAGCCTCTGATCCTTGATGCAGGGTGTGGCCATGTCTTAACACGCGACCGGATTCGTGTGACCGCTGACTTCACTTCACCAATAAAGTGGCAACTTCAAAATACGACTCTAGCGAGCAATATTCGATTCTACACCACGTTCTGCTCCACGCCAGTGCAATCGCGCTACTTCAGCCCAATTGCCATCCGTTTGTATGACGCTTCATTCACCATTGCCACGACAGATACCTCCTTTCCGCACAGCTCTACGCCACGTCTATCCGAGTTGGCTGCGCGCAACTTCGACTACAGATCTTCCATCAAAATCAGCGACGACCCTAAGCACGGTGATGGAATGGAGGTGGGGAATCAGGCAGGCCAACTTGGCGTGCTTGGGCGTGTGCGTGTGTGTGCTGAGATTCTCAGCACACTCCCAGCCTGAGAGTCGGGGATGCAAATGACTTTCACCAGAGCTGGCATGGCTTCTACACCAGGGTGACTATCGGTCCACCAGGGCCACTGCTTCCTCTAGCATGTTGACGTGACATCCCTCCTGGATGAAAAGTCAATTCTCGAGACTGATACCTCACATTCCAATACTACGAATCGTAGTCGACGCCAACGACTATCGTCAGACTCGTCTTTGGCACCTGCATCCTGATCCCACGCGCAGTCTTCGGGATGTCATTGCCACGTTTGGTACATAACGCAATGGCAGTTCATGCTTGCTCTTGCAAGAACAACACGTTCTTACATCGAGCTCTGATTTTCATCGTACGTAACGGAGGCTTGCCTTCACGTCAAAACGAGTTTGATTGTTACAGTCTTGAAAATGTATACGAAATGGGCGATTGCGATGGTTCTGTTCTGCCCTCCAGCTTCTACTCGGCGTAGTACGCTGGAAGATCCTTCGCAAACTGCAGTATCCCCTGGAACACGTTCTTCCCTCCTGGACGAATGTGCGCTTCTCGGCGAACAAAGACGTACCCCTCGGTCTCAAACAAAATACTGGCAACGTTACCCATCTCCAAAAACACCGAGTCCAGAAACGTGCCGAACGCAGGATACAGCTCACACGCCGATTGGCTTGTGTACCTGGCCCTGCCGACCGCGTTGATGGCTGTCGCGATGCCGTCGCCAAGTTTCTTAAGTTTCGAGCCATACGGTTCACCGACTGGTTCTTTTTGGACGCCCCATGGACGCAACACCAGACCACCGAACGAGTGCAAGTCCAACGTACCAGCGAGGCGCGGAAGTTCTTTCACGAACTTGAACACGCCAGCACTCTCCGGCTCGCTCAATGGCTCCTTGCCAGGATACGCCTCGGACTCGGGGCCGTCACCAGCCTTGGCGAAAAACTTGGATGGACCGAAATTGCGGTTCAGGTCAACTCCAAAAACTTCATCGCCAAAGTCATCTTTGACACCGAGTGGGCGGCGGTTCTTGCGCCACATACGGTCATGAGTCCATGTGTATTCGTAGCCGTCCATGTTGAGGATAGGAGCGAAGTACCAATCGTAAGCGTCGAACGCCTGTGCATGCAATACCATACGACATCATTAGCAGCAGACAAATGATGTCGACTCAATTCCTGCTTTTTTGGTGTCGGAGTTTCCCGTCGATAGCTTGTACACAGGCACTTTGCGTCCTGTTTACAACTCAACGGTTAGTCTGATCATGGAGCCACAACATGAAGACGATTGCATGCATGGTTCGACCGACCTTCGTACGTTTGGATGTTTGCATCAACCGTCATCATGAACTGGGGATTGGCTTTCATGAGAGCGTCCAAAAACGCAAACACTTGATCTGCTGGCCGCCAGCAATCAAAGAACTTGTTGTCGACGTACGCGCCGTTGGTGGTGCTAATGGCAGCGACAAAACCCTCCGTCGCTGCGTGGCATCTTGCGTCCCTTTCGGAGCCTCGCTGGATGAGGGCGGCCGTGTTTTCAGGATCTCGTCGAATCTGAGTAGCAGTCGTCTCTTGTTCAGCGCGCAGCTGGCGGCCATTGGTTGTGTTAGCCACTGCACTAAACTGGTCCATTACGGCATCCGTGGCGTAGATATCGACCTGCACAAGGTCATCATCAGCAGCATCAATGCTCCAGATGTCAAGGTGGTCACCAATAGTGTCGATCGCAGCATCCAGCGTGCTCTTCGAGGTTGAGACGTGGAAGAGTTGCTTTGGGGCACCCGTTGCTTGTTGGACGCCGCTTACTGAGCCGACGGCGAGAGCAGTAAGTAGAGCGCATGATCTGAAAATCTTCATGTTCGGAGAAGCGTACGTTGGGAAGTGATCAGCAGCTAGAACTTGGCACGTTGGTTGAGCGGAGTCAAATGCAGAATGACCTCAAGTTGGATCAAGCAATTGGTCCGCGGGTGCAGTGACTTTTGAGATAGCCGTCGTGCTCGTCAGACAACATCAGTTACATCCGACAGCAGGCTGAGTGAAAGCTGATCGCAGGAATGGGTTCAGCCATGGACGGTGCTCCAGATAACTCTCTTTCTTGCTGACGATATGACGACAACAGCCATGCGCCTGCATATGCAGATCCTTCAACTTCGATAAGCTTCAACTGCAACCTGCATGGTACCATTTACAGTGTCGCTTCTGGCGCTTGAGGCGATGTTTGAACCTACCCATGCAGGGTTCAGCGTCACTAACGCTGATGGTCCGTCAGCCTCGCACTGGCTGATGCCTGACCTGAACCCATCGACGCAGGGTTCACTGCCCGCCTTGAACTGGCTAATGCATTGAATGCATTTGTTTCCTCAAACCTTAGATTGCCAATACCAGCGCCAGCCGTGCGCTGAGTTGCTCCAGGTCCGTTACAACAATCTTGGTGCGCTGCTGCTCTTCCAACTGCATCAGGTGAACAATCTTCTTAAGCCACGTCTGGACCGGCGTCACGTCTTCGAGCAGACTCTCCAGTGTCATCACGTTGCGAGCCTGTCCTTGATCGACCACAAGCTGCACCCAAATCACCTCGAAGTCGAACAGCAACTGTGTCATCACTTCGACTTGGAAATGGCGCTTGTACGCTCGTGGCGTGAATCGACGGAACAGATACTCTGCAGACTCGAGGACTGAGTCGACAGCCTTGGGACTCAGCTGCAGATGCGTTGATGACCCAGGCATCGGCTCCAACCATGTTGTCAGCATCCAGAACCAGATCATTCGCAAGCGCAGGAACGGTGCGTCTGTAAATGCGGTACGTTGCGTCTGTAGCCACTGGATGGTGCTCGAGATGTTGGTCAATCCTTTGGCCATTTCACGCACAACAGACGTCGCTTCCATCACTGACACACCGTCCAGTGCCGCGTGGTACCGCGCAATCATCTCAATCGCTTGTTCTCCGTCTTGATGATTCCGACGGCGCCCAAACATGCCGATGAAGGTGGTTTGTACGTCTTCTGCGCGCTCTAGAAAATCGCGGAAGTGGCTCCTAATACCCGACACCGCGGACTCGATCGAGTTCCAATGCTGATGCCTACTTCGCCTGGTGCGCCCCCGTGTTTGCTTGGACAAGAACAGGTACATTTCGACTGCTCGACAGGACCGAGTGAGTTGCCTGTGCTGGTCAAACCACTGCCTCATCAACAAGAACAAGTGCGTTGCCCCACGCCACGGCGCACTGCCACGTGGCATGCCTAAGGCGGTTTCAACATTAAGAAATGGGAATCGATGGACTTCGATGATCCAGCGCCTGAGCTGCACATTCGTTCATCGATGGTCAGCCATTCTGACACGTTTCAACCTCTGCAGTCCCATACCTGAGCTTGCCACAGCTGCACGTTATTGCTCCAGACCTTGGCGCGCGCGTCAATGTCCAGGCAGTCAAGCAACGTGCTTGGTTGTGTCCACGGCGGCGACGTTTTCGCTTCGCTGGTCGCCACCTTCATGTTGAGGCGACGCAGAAACGACTCCCCAAACGTGTGGCAACCGTCTAATCGCGACAGCACAAGCCGCACCATCGTGACCCATTCGTGGTCACTAGGCATCTGCTCGCTGAACAGCTCCAGCAGTCGAATGACAGCACTAGTTGGAATGGGCGCGCTTGGGTCGCGAAGGGACTGCAACACGGCTTGCTGGCAGCCATCCCCAGCGACGGCGATGGCGTTTCCCACCGAAACATTGGCCAACGACCACGACGCCGGCAATGGACGGCGCCCAGTATCATTCGCTCCGTCATCTCGCAAAGCAAAGAACGTGTCGATCGCCCACTGCCGCGCTGCATGGACCATCGCAATGTCCTGCGATGACGACGACGGCTCGAGCTGGAAGCGCATAATCTCGAATACTGCGAACGCAGCACCAGACCGACCATCAAGCGTCAGCCTGACACATATTCACTGATGGATCCGTCCATCAATCAGCTTACGTGTGTCGTAGACCGCCCTCAGCAGCTCGATGTTCTTGGTCGCGTGCCACTCGTCGATGCAGTCCACGAGCAGCTTGGGCAGCGGCCAACCAGCGCGTTCAGTTCAACAGCACCCATCACAGCCTCCACATGACCAACAGCATACTGTGCACCTGTGCAGATGCGAGTACGTCCACATAGCGCTGCGCGGCGTCGCCAGATGCGATCCGCACGGCCACCAGCTCATCCAACCGCGAGCTCATTTTGGATGGACGTTGCCACCCTGCATCCTCTGAAAATTGAACACTCGTGGTTTTGTTTTGGTGGTGGGATGGCACTGCCAAACTTCAGATGCTGAACATTGAACCTGTTCATGAGGGGTTGTTTTGTTTTCAAGGTTCCCAAACCCAAATGGCTTCAACGGCGACAAGAGGAGAAGCACGTTCATGAGGACGATGGCCGCATGCGGCCGTGATCGACGCCCACGGGTGCGCGTATTAGGACGCAAGCCGCGGCAAGGGAGAAAAAGTTTTTTGGCCTCTGGGATTGAAAGCGCGGAGTGGTGTGCATCCAGGCGTCATGGAAGGCTATTTGATTCGGCTGCCGTCTCGCCTGCGCAATGGCCGCCGGCGGTCGGGCCGCCCGACGGGCAATGAAGCGCGACTGCTGTATTACGTGTTGGGTGAGGGCTACATGCGCGGCTTCACGGTGCCTGACGCTCCGGAGCCCGTTGATGTTGTGCAGTTGACAGGTCATCGCATTGAGGTCGAGCCGGTCTTCGCGCTTCACCAGTTCGAGGTGCGGCTGATCCCGAAGGCATCGAATCCCGACGCCGCCGCCGCCGAGAACCGGCAACGCGTCGCCGAGAACAGCGATGATGGCAGCAACAGCAGCAGCAGCAGCGATGACGATGACCACGCGCTGCATCTGCCGCGGCGACTGTGCCGAGCTTCTCGTCACGCTGGGGACGGGAATGTGCCGCCGCCAGCCGGCACCAAGACTGTGCTGTTCTTTGCTGTTGACAAGGATGCAGTGACGACGTGGAGCAACAAGATCTTGAATTGGCATCGGCACGTGTTTGATGCCTTTGGCGATGATGAAGAAGACGCCACAGCAAGCGGAGCAGGCCCGATGAATGAGGCTTCGCTGGCCACTGCGCGCAACGCGCTGGTCGCGCAGTACCGGCAGCTGAACCCGGAAGCACCACTCAACATGCCGATGCTTGCCGTCACGACCGGACCGATTGTGACTATGGGAACCCAACCAATCAAGACGCTCGATGGGTTCGACGACGCGAAGAAGGCGGAAGCGAGTGTCGACGCAGCTAATAGCAAGCCGTGGTGGATGCTCGGGTCGTCCAGTCGACGGCGCATCAATGCCATGACGATGAACCAGTAGGCAGTATCGGTATTTACGTACAGTAATGGCGTTCATTGTAGGACTGCATTGACCGACCTGGTTGCTTCATTGTTCTCGTTCGCGAATGAGGAACTCGACGCACACGCTGCCATGCACTTCTTTCCACTTCTTGAGACTACAGACCAAGGTCTGATGATATACTGCCGCCACTTTCTGAGCTGGTCGCTGCTTCGGCTTGCCACCATCGTCCACGTGATTGCTACCAGATGGATCCTGTTCCTCGTCATGTTGCTCGACAATACGGTAAACCATGCGCATCTTGATGTCTGCCACGGGCACGCGCTTGTTCCCATGCGGATCGATCTGATTAGAAATCTGGATCTCGATCGGCTCCATGTCATACGAGTCTGGACAGATACAGAAGTGATCGCTTCGTAGCATCAGATGCAACGTATCCAAGATGTCACCGCCACCATGCGTCCGTGCGCTGCAGATCAGCAGCCGGCGGGCAAACTGGAGCGCATGCATCTGACTCGCGTAGTTACTCGAACGGGCTTCATTGGAGGACAACGCACTGGTTGAGTGGAGCAACGAACGATACCATGTCGTTGCCCCATTGCTGTTTCGATGACCATGAGGCTCTGTGGGAATGGCTAGCATTAGTGCGGTAATGATCTCTTCAATACTGGATCCTTTGTAGAGGACTCCGTTGATCTTGACGCGATCTCGCTGTAGATCTTTGAGTGCCTGGCTTAATGTTGCACAGCGCATTCGTTCGTGTCGTGCTTGCCCGTTCACACGATCAATCTTCGCGTAGAGCCATCTCAGAGGCACTTCAAATCGACCGCATTCCAATGCTTGCTGGAACTGCTGGATAGTGGCGCCCTGACGCGCCGGGGCAGATGATGACCGCTTCTCCTCGCTATTCGACTTAGTCTGTAGTTGCTGAACACGGTGCAGTAATTCGTTTTGTTTGATCTCACTGGCAATAGCAGCGATCCACATCTGCGCGTCTTCAAGTGTGTCCACGTCCACAATCAATCGCATTTTGCCAGCTGGATCCACCAGCGCAAATGCGTGTCGTTCTTCCTTTGCCATATCCCCCTTACGCACCCGCCAACCTGGCGCAGTGAGATCAATTCGACTTTGCGGGGCCATGTCTTTCATGATCTTCTTGCCGACGTCGGACAGACTGCCCTTGCGCTCCCGACTAAGCTCAAACAAATAGTCCTCGGCTTGCTCCTTCGTGGCGAAGAAATACAACTGCGAGTCATCGCACAAGCAGGCATATTCTTTGCGTTGGTTGCGCCAGATCGCTGTCCACTCGGCACACACAACCCACCCCTCGACAATGGAGCCGACACCACCATTATTCCATCCCAGCTGACGTGTTGACATGGGCGACAACGTCGAGCCCACATTCAATGATGCCAGCATCTTGGTGTCGTTTGCCTTCGAGCTTTCGTTGCTATCGCTGTTGCTGTGCTCCATCTCGCTGGCCACTGTGCCGTTGCCGTCACTGGTTGATAACATGGTCCCTGGTAGACGAAATGTCAGTGGTTTGACTCGTGCCTTCCGATTCCGAAAGCTCGGTGGTTTATCAATCCCCTCTGTCGCTCGTGCCATTCGTAGGAGTGCAGGCAGCACGTCTTGAACAGCACACGTGCCACTCCGCATCTTGGCGTCGCGCATGAGCAACAGCAGATGCTGCGTCTCGCTCTGAAGTACCGCCAAGCGATCGATAAGTTGGAAGCCTGCACTGAGCAAGAAGCCTGGCGGTAGCTTCTGGTCCAGAAACGCCGAGGCAGCAGAGCTCTTGCGTCTTTTTGGCAGTCGCGCCAGGCGCAGTGGCGCGACAGGAGCGGTCTTCTTGATGGCGCACCGCTGCAGCGATCGGTGGAAGCGCTGCGTGACGCGACCACACCAGGGTTTCCGTACCAGCGCGTTCCTCCGCTTCCGCGGAGTCGATGGCGTCGCATGCTCACGAGCATCATGTGGCTCTTCGCTGTAGTCGTTCCGTGGTGGTGCTTCGGTCTGCAGCTGCGTCAACGCGACACGATGGCGAGCACAGTCGATGGTCGCGGTCACAGCAGGCTGCTCCCCCACAAGCTCCAAGATGTCCATCGACCGCACACAATCGCCCAGTCGCTCGTCCATTCCTAGCTCTGCGCATCAAACACACCACAGTGCAATGGCAGCGGTCGTGAGCAAACCACCAAAGCGCTGATGAATGCCCGCCACCAACTCTACTGCACGCACCGCGGTCGTGGCGAACCAGCACCAAGCGCGACGTGGCACTCGCGCGGCGCCAGCCCAAGAGCGTAAGCTTGTTTTCCGCGTCGCCCTGCAGCACGTGCTTGAGCAGCACGGTGACCGTCATGTGCGTGGGGCACTCAAAGCGGCGCACGCAGTCATCACCCAGCAGCACTCTGGGAGCAACAGATTCATTTCAACCAGGCATGATGCCAGCAAGCGCGGGAGTGGACCTGACATGTGCACCGCATGACTCACCTCACACAGAGCGTTTGCATCGTGGCAGCTCGCAGCAACAGGACGTGGTCGTTGCGCGGAGCGATCGCATCGAGCGGAGGCGTCGCCGGCTGCGACAGCGCTCGGTGGGTTGTCGTTTCAAGTCTGAGGCTGGAAGGCGCGCAATATTGAGGAGGATCCGGTACGACTGATGAAGATTCTAGTGTTTTCAAGATTCAGATCTCAAAGATTGAAGAGGCAATGACCCAAACACGACAACGTTATCAGATCAAGACAGAGAATTCATGCATCAGACCAACCTCATCAGGTCGTTGCTGTTGGTTCTCAGCACGATGGTAAAAGCGACAGAGCTACGAAGCGAAAGGAAGGAGGGTCCAACCAGGGCTGCAATGCTCAGTACTAGGATGTGGTTCGTTGCTACCTGCTTGCTCTGGTGAACCAAGTCCGCCCCTTGCACTGTCTGGTTACTGTACTGAAGAATGCTGCGAAGCTCTCAGCATCGGGTGTGAATCAGACTTGACGGCGAATCCTACCAGGATTATCCTGGTGCGGGCATCCATCCGTCGCCCATGTGTGCAGCCCCTTGTTGAAGCAAACGACGTTCAACCACACGAAAGGGTTTCTAACTGCCTTACCATTGCGTTCGGAATAAGTCCGATTATCCTTCACCTGCCCATATAGAAGCGTTAGAAACCGTCCTTTTACCGACTGAGATAACTGAACTGCAACCGTGGACTGACGTGATGGTCGATGGGAGCGACTCCGTTCCATAATTCTCCCCGCACTGACGTCAGCTGACACCGCGATGCGTCGGCATGTGACCGCAGGAGCGTGGCAGCGCTACCATTGCCAATGGCCAACGTTGCTCATTCCAATTCTGCCTTGGTCAAGCACACGTCTCTCGACTGCCAATCATGCAGAATTCTTCGCTCAGATGTACAGCCATCGCCGTACTGTTGTTGGTCTCAATTCTTGCAGTGCTTCATCAGCCTGTGGCTGCCAGCACGAACGCCACTGGCCATCAAGATGACCGCCACCACCACGATCACCTCCGGCGCGATCTCGCACGTAGCGGCACTTGTGGCAAGGTGCCGTTCGTCAAGCTGCCTACGACCTTCGGTGTCGACACGTGCTTGGGCAACAACATCGGCGAGTTGCTCAAGATTGCGGTGTCTACGACTTTTCAGTGCTCCGTGTTCAAGGTTGTCAAGATTACCAAGAGCAAGCCGCTGCTCAACGTCGTGGAGCTCGTCAAGCAGATGATAGCGGCGCCCGAGCACATGAGCCAGGTGTTCTACCGCCATATGACGGCCATGCGCGACAACGAGATGGACGGATTCTGCAATGACCTGAACGATCTGGTGATGCCGTGCGCCGAGGCGCTGATTCCAAAGCACATGGCCATGGTGGAGCGTGACTCCCAGTGCTGCTCTGGGTTCAGCGACCTGCTGGATATGCTGCAGCTCGTGGTGCCGTCCGACGTGAGTCCGCAGGCGTTCCTGCTCAACGACGTGCTCAACGGCATCAACGGCTTCTGGTGCTCGCGCCGCGACGACACGAAGCAGACGTGCGGTCGCTCAATGTACGCGCAGCTCACGACCAAGTACACGGAGTCGAGCTTCCGGCTGCTGGACTCGGTGCTGCTGCCGTTCGTGACGATGACGCCGGGCCAGGAGTGCGACGCCATGCAGGGCCGCAAGTTCACGGACTCGGCGTCGCTGCTGTCGGCACAAACGATCGACTACTCGTGCTGCGTGCACCAGCTGCGACCGCTGCTGGAGACGGTGGGCGGTCTCCTGAAGTATCTTTTGGCGCTGTCGCCGGCCGAGTTCCTGAACGGCATCGTCGAGCTGGACCCGACCAAGGCGACGACGTTCGTGGACGCCATTGAAGCGACGGCCAAGTGCGACTTCAAAGCCAAGTGCAGCGCTCCGAAGCGCATGATCAAGCAACTGCCGCGCACCATCGTGCCGGGCAACAACAACCCGCACCGCAACGACATCCACGGCGTGGAATGCACGCACGAGGATGTGTGCGACGCCAAGGAGCCTGTGTGCAGCCAGGTGTGCAAGCATGACACGGCATCGCTGGGCGATGCGTGGCTGGAGCGCACGCTACAGTACCAGCACAAGCTGGCGCAGACCGTGCCGCTGTGTCGCGTGCAGGTGCCTGCGACGCACAACAGCGCCATCACGTTGGCGGACGGGTATGGCAACCGCGATCAGCTGTTCAACCGTAACTTGAGTCCGACGAAGGCCTACTCGTATCTGAAGACGAACAACCAGGTGCTGAGCGTTGTGGACCAGCTGAACTTGGGTGTGCGGTTTGTGGAAGTGGACACACACTTCTTTTTGAACGACTTCTACACGGCTCACTGCGGCAACTTGGGCTCGCACTCGATCGACGTGTTGTTCCAGGTGATCAAGGAGCAGTTGAGCAAGTACGGCATGATTTTGTGGGGTCCGCACATGCTTGGTTGTTTCCCGTCGATGTCGGGCATTCGTGCGGACAAGCAAGTGAAGACGGTGGATACTATGCGCGGGGTGCGTGCGTGGCTGGACAAGGAAGCGAACAAGGACGAGTTTGTGTTCTTGTACTTGGACACTGGGTCTGAACTTCGAGATCTGGAGAAATTGGATGAGCTAAATCAGCTGCTGAAGAAAATCTTTGGCGATTTACTTGTTCCGGTGGATAAACTTGATGCCCTCGCTGCTGGGCGATGGCGCGGTGGTTCGATGGAGGAATTCATAAAGGACGGGCATCGTATTCTGCTGCTTGCCAACGAAAACACGGAACTGGCGGTACCGCTGCGTAGATTCTGTGGAGGTCACCAGATTCTTCAGACCGAGTTCATCAACAACTATCCTGACGACAAGCGCATGATTGGCGGCAAACAGATCTACAGCGACGACTACTTCTTGCGCTCCTACGAGTCAAGTTTGCGCTACATCTCGATCGATGGGAATGGTCACTTTTCCAGCAAACAGCCAGTCCTCCTCGGACCTGACAACATTTTCAACTACTTCCGCTGGGGCGTCAACCTCGTCGCCCCTGATATGTTGGATGGCGCACAAATGCGTGCGTTTGCGTGGAGTTGGGCTGAGAGTGAGCCGAGTACGACTGATAGCAACGCGTCCGCTTTCATGACTGTTACGGGGAGATGGATCGCGAGTTCGACACTGCGAATCAAGCAAAAAGCGTGTTGGAATGCGACCAACCTCAAGTGGACGCTGGTCGTCGCCAAAGCGGACTGCCCGAGTGACTCTGGTTTCTCTTACCCACGCGACGGATACCAGAACACGCTGCTGCAAACCGAAATCTTGTCACGTCGGGTGACGGATCCAGTGCTTATCGCTGCCCCTCTCACGCTCTAGGTGCACCAGCACCAGTATCGTCGTATACAATACACGACGTGATTCCAGACTAGTATAGTTCAATTTTGCTATATTCAGTTCTTAGACAGTGATATTCTCTACAGTTTCAGTGGCGCATTAATGAGCTCCGGGTGTGCTATCTGCTGAGTCACGATCTCAATCTGCAGCAACATGTTCTTATAAGCGTTCCAACAGGCCTGGTATCGCTTGGTGAGTGAAGTCACCGACTCATCGCGTTGACAGACACTGACCGCGCCATCATCTGTAGTGCTAGGCTCGTCGTCCGCCTTCGCAGAAGTGTTAGCGTCGTTGTAGTCTCTCCGTGGTGCAGCTTCGTTCTGCGGCTGTTTTAACGCGACGAGCACAGTAGATGCTCGTGGTCACAGGAGGGTGCCCCCTACAAACTCCAAGATGTCCATCGACCGCACATGATCGCACAGTTGTTCGTCCATTCCTAGCGTTGTGCATCTAATTTCGAAATCTCACGAACCAATTGCGATTTTTTTGAGGTCTCCCTTACTGCATGATCAGAACTGCTAGCTTTTATCTGTTCGCGACGATCGTTCCAGGTGCACATTAAGTGTTAACTTGGGTATTGACGCTATTTTTATGGAGGTCTCGCCAACTGCTCGATCAGGCCTGCTAGCTTTCTTTAATTGTTTGCGACAATCGTACGATATACACACTAAGTGTGAACATGGGTATCAACGTGCAACGTAAACTGGAATTTGTCTCTCGACATTCTACTTGGAATAATACGCTGGAAGCTCCTTCGCAAACTGCAGCATTCCTTGGAACACATTCTCACCACCTGATCGAATGACCGCTTCTTCGCGAACAAACCAGACTCCCTCCATCTCAATCGTGAGGCTCGCAGTGTTGCGGAGCTCCAAAAACACGGCGTCCATGAACGAGCCGTACGATGGATATAGCTCGTACGCAGTCTGACTCTTGTACTGCTGGGTGCTGACCGCATTGATGGCTTCCGTGACGCCATCACCCAGTTTCTTGAGTTTCGAGCCGTATGGCTCTTTGGCTGGTTCCTTTTGACTGCCCAATGGACGCAACACGAGCCCGCCGTACGTGTGCAAATCCATCACACCAGCAAGACGGGGAAGATTTTTCACGAACTTGAATGCTCCGGCACTCTCCGGTTCGCTCAATGCCTTCTTGCCAGGATACAGTTCGGACTCAGGACCGGCGTTGGTCTTGGAGAAGTACTTGGATGGCCCGAAGTTGCGATTGAGGTCGACACCAACTATTTCGTCACCAAACTCATCTTTAGAAACTGGACGGCGGTTCTTGCGCCACAGGCGGTCTTCAGTCCACGTGTATACATAGCCGTCGATGTTGAGGATTGGCACGAAGTACCAATCATACGCATCGAATGCCTACGAAAACACATCATAAACGACAGTATAATCAACAAGACACCGCAACAGGAGCGCGCTTTGATGAACGCATGGCGCACCGCATTGATGTCAGCGTTGCCACTGCGAAGTCCATCCAACATCGCCGCAATTGCGTAGAAACCCGTGCTGCCCGCGTGCCACTCGCGCGCGTGGATGAGGCCCTGCGCATATATGCTCTGCTTGGCGTTGGAATTGCCCGTCGATAGCTTGTAGACAGGAACCTTGCGTCCTGGTTGACGCAAACGGTCAGTCAGTCGGCCCAATCAAGGATGACAATCACATCCGTACACACCTTCGTACGTCTTGATCTTGCCATCCATGGGCGTCATGAATTTGGAATTGGCTTTCATGAGAGCGTCCAAGAACGCAAACACCTGATCGGCAAGTCGCCAGCAATCGAAGAACGTGCTGTTCACGTACTTGGCATTGGCGGCACCAATGGCAGCGATGAAATCGCCCTTCTCCGCGTGGAATTTTGCGTCCTTCGCAGGTAGTTTCTTGACGAGGTCGGCCGTATTGATGGGATCACGCTGAATCTTGGACGCACACACGCCCGCAGCACGCAGCTGGCGACCATTAGTCGTTTTGCACACTGCACCAAACTTCTCCATGACGGCATCCGTGGCGTAGATGTCGGCCTCCACTTGGTTGTTGTCAATGGCACGAACACTCCAGATGTCGAGTTGGTCTCCGATGGCGTCGATCGCATCATCAAGTGTGCTCTTTGGTGCAGTGACATGGAAGAGCTGCTTGGGGGCACGCTTTGGTCGTTGGGCACTGCCAACACCAACGGCGAGGGCAGCGAGGAGAGCGCAAGTCTTGAAAATCTTCATCTTGGAAGATTCTTATGTGGCTGCGACCTCGCAAGTGGGTGAGGTGGAGTAGATTTCGGAATGATGCCAGCAAAGATGGTTGCAGCGCCATGGCGTACGGTTGCGTGGTGACCGTGAATGAAGCCGCCATCGTTTTTCTGAAGGTGTGTGCGTTTGATGCCAGTCCACAGCAGTCGCTGCAGCAGTTGCAGCAAAGTGCCAGCGTTGGACATCGTGCGTGTGAAATTGCAGAATGTCAATCTGGTTGACTTGCGCCGGATCAGTGGCTGTGACACACAACGAAGCACCGCGAACCGAATATTCGGGTGTTTCACAAACCGGTTGCTGCCTCACCAACACCCATCAATGCAGCTGCTTGAAGTATAACTTTCGGCGTTGGAAAGATAATGTTGCGGGCTCATTGAGGATGATGCTCTGTGCAGCGTCGTGCGTGCAAGACTGAGTTTTTTTATGATCATTTGATGGATCGGTTTCCATAAACAAAACAGATATGCACGTTTGTTAAAATTCTCGATCGCTAATTCTCATGGCGAGACCTGTAACCGAGGTGGTCGAGACATCGGAGATAATCTCAGAAGTCATTGATTGTGTCAGGCTCCAGATCAACTTGCTTGCGTGAATTTTATATCTAGACATCAACAGATCCCACGTGCGGTCGTCGAAACAGGATGCGCTCGACATGACTACATATACCGGTGATACTTCAGTGTACCTGCTGTTTTATTTAGGCGTGGCCTCTGCCTCTTCCACTGCGATCCAGCAAGTGGCAGCCTCTGCCAGCTACTGGTCTCGGAGAAATTCACCTGTGGTACCCACCGGAGACGCCGAGCCCACTCCTTCTGGCTCTGAACCTACATGTTTGGTGTGGCCATGTCTCAGAACGCGATCGGATTCGTGCAACCGCCGACTTCTTCATCATAGAAGTGGCAACTTCAAAATGCGACTCTCTCTCTCGATTGCCATCCTACCATGCTTCGACGTATTTCTGGCAAAAAACAACAGGCAGTATCCCCGCGTAGTGACCGATCATCACGATGCTACCGCCGCGACGTCGTTTGACTGACGGCCATTATGTCACTACCGACGCAGTTTACTTCAGTTAAACCACCAAAGTGTTACTCTCAACATGGCAAACTGCAATTCAGAATCCAATCCCAGGCCTCATTCAGGAGAAATCGTCCGAGCCCAGCGCAACTTTCAGAATGTGGGTACGGCGCGAACCTCCGTTCACTTCCAAATTTGCGGCCAACCGCATAAGTGACACTCTTGTCACCAGTTCCAGCGAAGAAGATCTCAAGGGCCTTCTTCCCCGTGCTTGTGTAGTCCCAGATGCGGGCCACGTGGCCGACCCTCGTTAGGTGTGGCCGGATACGCTTTGAGAATCTGCTGCTGTGAACGGAGACAGGAAGTAGCTGCCCGCCTTAGTGACACCCTTAAGCGTTCTGCTCCAGCAGAACTGTACCGGCGTCTTCGATGATCAAGACGTGCCACTACGACGAAGAACGAGACCGCGCCAGCGGTAGGAGAAGAACTTCCTGTGGTACCAGAAGCAACAACGAGATCGCGAAAGCGACAGAAGGCGAAGACCCCGGTGCTAACAGCGAGGAAGAAAGAAAAGCTTGCTAACGCAAGCGACATTATCAGGACGCGCCGCGGCTTAACGGGGTATTCCTCACCAAGAACCGAATAAGACAAGAGGCAAGTGCCCCCTGCCACGGCGTAGATTTCCCTTCCAGCCTTGAACAGAAGAGCACCTTCGGGTGCTGGTGCGTATTTGGTCGGTACCATGACGGTGATCCCGGCCGACCGCCACCTTGGGGCGCTTGGGTGGGTGTGCTGAGAGTCAGGTACGCGAATACGGAAATGACTCTGACCTGAGCTGACAAGGCTTATTATGCACCGGACTGGCTTATGGTCCGTCAGGGCCTCTGTTTCCTCTAGCGGGTGGAAGTGACATCCCTCCTGGATGCAATGCGAAGCTGACACTGGTCATGGACCGCGTCGGCCATCTTGTTGTAGGCTCTGACGTGATCGTGCCAATGGATCGTCACGGTGTTCTTCCCACCCGGACGCATGTTCGTTCTCTGCTAACAAAGTCATGTACTTTGGTCTAGAACAAAATACTACAGTGGTTACAGTAATTAGTCTCACCGAGACCATTTTTGAATCTCGTTTTTTTTCGCGCCACACGTCCTTAATCTTGGCAATAACGAATGAGTCAGCGGGCTGACAGAGATCGGTCGCGTTGGCGGGAAGGAAGTGCAACTTTGCATTGAGCGCCTTCAACTCTTCGACGCATTCACTCTCGTCAAGATGCCCGGAGCAGTTGTCGAGGAAGATTGCCTTCTCGCGGCCAAGTGGATCGCGTCTCATCGTTTCTCCGTGAAATACTCCCGGAACACGCGCTGAGTCATCCAACCTTTAGGACCGGTGGGATAGCACACACCTGGCACATCATCTGGGACCTTGCGTATCTCATAGCTGGACTTCGCGTTTGTGAAGATCATCATCGGCGGCATGATGTGGCCGCTCTTACCGCCGCTGAGCCGAACCACCATCACCATTCCTTCGCCACCTGAGACGACGTCAGCGTACTAGATGTTCTTTTCGCCGCCGAATCCAAGTGTCTTGCCGTTGTCGTAGTCGATGACGAAGTGGGTCTCGTCGACGTTCTCGACTGTGTCTTCATTGACGAGACCAGACTCAAACCCACGCTTCATTTTTCCGAGATGACGCGCGCCATTTCTTTCTCAATCTCCTCCTGCTTTGCTGGACTCAGTTGTTTCTTCCCTGTCTGCGCACGCAGGACGATGTTGTGCTTCTTCATGAACACTTGGATCCACCGTGGCGTAATCTTGTCTACAAGTCGTACACCGTTGCTGATTCGTTGTACGCCTGTTTGGGCTTCTTGAGCTCCCGCAATGCCACCTGCCTCAGTACGGAGCGTCGAACGTCAACCCGAGCTTGCGCAATCTGTCGAACKCTTCCAGTACTCTTGGATACARCCACGTCACCCRTTCCTCTCGTTTGYGACCGCGGATACCGACAACCTTTCGTGCCGCACGTGACCGCCCGTCGGGAGATCGTCTTGAGACAGTCACCGACCCGCGTGGAAGGGCCAGCAGCTTGTCCTTGCGCTTCCACCAGTACATGGCTTTGGCTAAGTTGGAGTTTCTGGTCGACGAATTGAAGATGTCTGGAAACTGGTCCACGGCTTTGGCACACATTCCTTTCTTCCCATGCTCTTTTTCGTACGCGACCATCCACCGAAGGGCCTTCCGTCGGTCTTGCACGGTACTGACGACTTGGCGAGCTCGCTTGGGCGCAGTTGGTGAGCTGGTCACTGTAGCGAAGATATTGAAAATCATGTCGAATTTTACTGACCGGTTTTTTGACACTGGCATAAGCACGAATAGTCGTGCTTATGCTTTAGCAACCTAAGATCTAGACTGGAGTTGGTCTCTCTCTACATCCTACTCAGCATAATACGCTGGAAGCTCCTTCGCAAACTGCAGCATCCCTTGGAACACATTCCGACCACCTGAGTGAATGGCCGCTTCTTCGCAAACAAACCAGTCTCCCTCAATCTCAATCGCGATACCAGCAACCTTGCTGAGTTTCGGAAATACAGCGTCCATGAACGAGCCGTACGATGGATATAGCTCATACACGGTCTGGCTCTTATACTTGGTAGCGCTGATCGCGTTGATGGATCCCGTGATGCCATAGCCCAGTTTCGCCAGTTTTGAGCCGTACGGCTCGGCGGCTCGTTTTCTGCCACCTAAAGGACGCAACACGAACCCGCCAAACGAGTGCAAGGCCATGACACCAGCAAGACGCGGGAGATTTTTCACGAACTTGTACACGGTAGCACTCTCCCGTTCGCTCAACGGCTTCGTGCCAAGATATATTTCTGACTCCGGCCCCTGCTTGGTCTTGGAGAAGTAGTTGGATGACCCGAAGTTGCGATTGAGGTCGACACCAACTATTTTATCGCCGAACTCATCTTTGATACGCAGCGGATGGCGGTTCTTGCGCCACAAGCGGTCTTCGGTCCACGTATAGACGTAGCCGTCGATGTTGAGGATTGGCACGAAGTACCAATCATACGCATCGAATGCCTACGAAAACACATCATAAACGACAGTATAATCAACAAGACACCGCAACAGGAGCGCGCTTTGATGAACGCATGGCGCACCGCATTGATGTCAGCGTTGCCACTGCGAAGTCCATCCAACATCGCCGCAATTGCGTAGAAACCCGTGCTGCCCGCGTGCCACTCGCGCGCGTGGATGAGGCCCTGCGCATATATGCTCTGCTTGGCGTTGGAATTGCCCGTCGATAGCTTGTAGACAGGAACCTTGCGTCCTGGTTGACGCAAACGGTCAGTCAGTCGGCCCAATCAAGGATGACAATCACATCCGTACACACCTTCGTACGTCTTGATCTTGCCATCCATGGGCGTCATGAATTTGGAATTGGCTTTCATGAGAGCGTCCAAGAACGCAAACACCTGATCGGCAAGTCGCCAGCAATCGAAGAACGTGCTGTTCACGTACTTGGCATTGGCGGCACCAATGGCAGCGATGAAATCGCCCTTCACCGCGAGGCACCTCGCGTCGTGGGCTAACATTTCCTCGATCAGGTCGGCCGTTGTGACCAGGTCGCGTTTGATGGTCGTAACCCCTTCGGCACGGAGCTGACGATCGTGGTTGCTCAATTTGCTCATAGCGCCAAACTGTTCCATGATTGCATCCGTAGCGTAGATGTCAACCTCCACTTGGTCGTTGCCAATGGCACGAACACTCCAGATGTCGAGTTGGTCTCCGATGGCGTTGATCGCCGCATCCAGCGTGCTCTTTGGTGCGGTGACATGGAAGAGCAGTGTGGCAAAGTGATTGTGGGAGCTCCCGAGTGACGCCAGATGGAATGGTTGGATGAGGTTCCCGATGGTTCTGGTGTGGTTCTGGTAAGAACCGAGCTTTATGAAGTCCGTTAGAGGACCATACAAGTCAGTTCCAGCTTGTGGCATATCACCTACAGCAAATCAAAATGCTGATGTCAACTCAACCTTTGAGTTCAGTTTACGACCACGGTGTGGAACAGATCGAGATGGTTCCGGGTTGGTTTTGAGTGGTTCCGAGTGTGATCGAACTGAATCACACGTTATTCGAGGTGAGGAGATGCTGGAACCAGCCGTGCTGAAGTGTTCTAGACCTGTACCGCAAGATTCAGCGGGTCACAGTGGGGAGCATCTTCCAACCAAATACCAAAGTACCAATGTGATCTACGAACACACCAAGATGGTTTCAAGGTGGTTCTGTGATGTTCTCCCGTGGTTCAAACAAAGTTGAAGGTTTAGTAACATCCAGATTACGGTCAACGAGTCTTCTGAAGCCAATGCGAATCGAGGAGTCTTAGTGATTCGATTCAAGGGATCCAATGAACAGCCCAGATGTTGAACGGCTCGAAGTGGTTCAGGAAGTAGTTCCACGCGGTTCAAGGTGATCATGACCCTGTCTGATACTGCCTGAGGATGGTTCAAGGTGCCTGAGGTCATAGAACCTCAATTTGGCAAGTTTAGTTCTTGATCGATTTGGCGCCGACGACCGTGATATGGTGAAGTTGGTCATGAAGGTTCCAGACGGTTCCGGTTAGTTCAAGATGGTTCTCGCATGATTCTAAAGGTTGTTCGGACACAGTTCAAGTGAAGAACCAAGGATAAAGTGCTGGAACCATTCGGAACCGTATCCTGCTACAACTCCTACGAGCTCAAGGCCAAACCTGTTAGCTAAAACTGGCAAGTGGGTTGATGTCAAGGAGAAACGCGTGCGGGCTGTTCCAAGGGGATGTGGACAATGCTGATGCGGTTCTGAGTGCCTGATTGGCCCAAGACGACCGGGAACCGGTCAGAACCAAGTGGTTGATAATGATCGGATGATGGACTGACGCTGACAAGAGTCGAGGATTGGTCAAGTGGGCAACCATGCTGATGTGATTCCAAGGGTGGTTCTGGGTTACGCTAGACCTGTTCCAGTTGGTTCCGAGTGTCAGAACCACCCGGAACCACTCGGAACCATCCCGAACCAATCATCCAAGTCGACGGCCAGGATGATCCAAGGTCCCCACAAGTCAAGTTGCAGCCAAGATATGGCGATGGTTCCGACATGTGCTCCGGGGTTCTAGACCATGCGGAATCGATCTGCGGTGGTCACAAGTCTCGAAACCATCGGGAACCAGGTCAAACAGCGTAAGGGTAGTTTTGGGTAGGTTCCTTAGTTTGGGTATCTTGGTTTTCTTGTTTTGGGTCGGATCCAAATCAGGTCCGCCCAAAGGGTGCTTTCGGCAGTTTTGGCCGTTGCGAAGACCAGAGCTTCGGGGTTTTCGACCTCGGAAAACATGGTTCCGAGGCCGGATTGAGTCGAACCACAGTTATGGGAGCCGGAACAGGCGTTTCCGGTGGTTTTGGACAAAGTCTTTGGAAGCATGCATAAATTCATAATATTAGTGCGTCTTTTGCTTTGAAGAGAGCAGGTCCCTCCGAGGCTATGAGCCGAGGTTGATCCAAGCAGTTCCCGTTGCTGCGATCAACTAAGCTCGATAGGGTGGAGAGCCCAAGAGTGAGTGAGTGCTGCATTGAGTGATATACAGTTGTCGCCCCTGTATATCAGTGCCAGTGTGTGGTTGTGTGCCCCCACACACTGCTTCCTATTTGCACGTGTCTGCGAGTGTAAAGCGTGCCTTTCTAGCTGTTGTACGCGTTCTGACGCGTAGCTAGAACCCATTTCCCGTGGAACTTGCTTATCCAGTGCAAGTTTCCGCGTGTATTGTTACTGGCGTTTGGTGTCTACATATTTGTATTCGCTTCCTTAGCGTGGTTCTTGTCCATAACCACTGCTAAAACCTCTGCCTCTCGACGGAATCTGGCCTGGGATCATCCCCAATCTAGTGATCGAGTTCCCGGAGAGGTCCCTACAAGGACCTCCTTTTCCCCATTCCAAAGGTTCTTGTCACCTTGTGCAGTTCTCTGAGCTGTTACAATACGACAGCTGCTTGGGGGCACGCTTGGCATGTTGGGCGTCACTGACAGGGACGATCCCAAGGGCGAGAGCTGCGAGGGGAATGGATGTCCTGAAAATCTTCATCTTGTAACACTTTGAGATGACTTGATATCGCCTGGAACACAGCGAGTTGGCGATGTGGAGTAGATTACAGAATGGTGCCAACAAAACAGGATGGAACATCACGGCTTTGGGTTGTGCTGTGACTCTAGCTAAACAAAGTCACCATCGTCCTTTCGATTGTGCATGCGTTTGATGATGCTATTACAGCCAACTGCAGCTTAGTGGCATTTATTGACGATCTGGATTAGGCTTTGTTTCCGACTAAGGTTTTTTGTCGTATCTGGTCGCTTTGCCGGAATACCTCCGTACATTAAAGTCAAGATGCGTGTCGGAGCGCGCAGCGTCGCAAAAACACATACTAAAATCAAGACAGGTTGTTGGCGATACGTCGTTTTAGTCGGAAACGAAGCCTAATCTGGATGGCTTGCGATGGTTCGCATCACTAACAGTGACTGCAACGAAGCACATGGACCTGGCAATGAAAGACATGAACGCTATTCATGTCTATCACAAAACGGATGCCGCTGCTCCAATAGATCGCCAAGCACAAACCTCACAGGAGGTAATCGGCATTTGTGCGGCGGATATTGGGTCGTATTTATACGGACTTCGTACTTTGTGGTTTAGTACCGAAGCGGAGACATGGACCAGGATTGGTACATGATACAAGTGGGAGCTGCAGCATCCAGAGCTGTTGTATCCAGGGTCAGTGTGTGATGTTCTCACAGGTGGCTGGTGGAGTTGGCTTACTTCTAGATCAGCGCATCGTCAGAAGTCGTCAGCACGCACTCCAAGGCTTCATTGCTCGCGTGTGGGGAGGTGGCACTCGTCGTATTTATCTGACTCCGTCTGCCGAGGGGATCACTGCTGGTGTCATGGCAACGTTGATGCTGCGGTAACCAGTGCCCCAGCATCCTCCGCTTCGACTGCTGCATACTTCAGACTCGCTTATGCGTTCATGGAGTTGGTCGTTTGACACCCATTTTCGTATAACATTCCAGATATGACGCCTCTCATCATAGTTGCTTCAAAACGCAAGCGCTTCTCAGACATTTGCCCAATAATGCATTTCATCGAGTGTACGGTCAGGGCATGCTGGTCCGTAACAGACGTCGACATTTCCGAGCGTAGACGCCATGCTTTCCGCCGTGGCGAACTTGCTTCCGATCCCGCGAAATACTGCTAGCGGCCATCTTACGTCGACGTTCACTCCAAAGGCTACACGACCAAGTGATTGGAGCAATCCAATGTCTCGTGCAGCACTATCCCGTCATGACTTAAAATTCATGCATTGAGTGTGAGTACACCCTGCTTGCGTCCTCGGTCCACTCGTGAGTCTGAGTCTCAGTGGCCTCAACTGCGATGGCAAGCAACAGAGCTACGAGGCGAAGCGAACGATGGTCCAAACAAGGCTGCGTGGTTCGCGCGAACCCTTTTGTTCTGGTGGACCAAGTCCGCCCCTTGCACATGTCTGGTTACGTTGTAAAGTTCACAGCGTCGGGTGCGAATCAAACATCCTACCGGAATCATCCTGGTGCGGATGACCATTCGTCACCCGTGTGCTGAGGCTCAGGTTGAAGCAAACAACGTTCAAATGCACGACGGGTTTCTCAATACCATTGCGATCCAAATGAGTCTGATTGTCCATCACACTGTGATGATGATGATGATGTTGAGGTTGAACTTAAGTTCCTATATTCACTGTTGCCTCGGTGTCCATCACACTGTGTGGAGTGCGGCAATCCAAGTGCCCCATTTAGAAATGTTCGAAACCTTCGTACACGAACAAAGATGGGTGTGGTGAATCCCAACAGCTCCATATTTCTTCTGGCGTTGCTGTCCGCTGACGCCGTCGATGCGTCGGCATGTGACCGCAGGAGCGTGGCAGCGCTACCATTGCCAATGGCCAACGTTGCTCATTCCAATTCTGCCTTGGTCAAGCACACGTCTCTCGACTGCCAATCATGCAGAATTCTTCGCTCAGATGCACAGCAATCCCCGTACTGTTATTGGTCTCCATTCTCGCAGCGCTTCACCCACCTGTGGCGGCCAGCACGAACGCCACTGGCCATCAAGATGACCGCCACCACCACGATCACCTCCGGCGCGATCTCGCACGTAGCGGCACTTGTGGCAAGGTGCCGTTCGTCAAGCTGCCTACGACCTTCGGTGTCGACACGTGCTTGGGCAACAACATCGGCGAGTTGCTCAAGATTGCGGTGTCTACGACTTTTCAGTGCTCCGTGTTCAAGGTTGTCAAGATTACCAAGAGCAAGCCGCTGCTCAACGTCGTGGAGCTCGTCAAGAAGATGATAGCGGCGGTTGAAGAGTTCTACCGCCACATGTGTAGCGAGGTACGTGGTCGATGGCAGATTTGCAAGTGATCGATTTACGGTTGTTATGTCTGCGGTGCGCAGGGAGCATGGCAGCTGTGCGCCTACTCTACCAATTCCAGGTATGTACTGTTTTCTTGATATGCATATGATTGAACCTACGCTATGCTTTTTTACATTTTTCTTGATCGCACATGGTGCAGACGCGTATGCCTGACCATTACATTCTCCCCCGGCAGAGCTAGCGAACGCGGGGTCTTAATGGCGAGCGGGCGATATCTCTAGCCGTTGGCTGTGCTCTAGTGGGAGCGCTAGCGGCCCTTTGCGATCTAGCTTCGGGTTGGCGTTCGCGCAAGTCTTTGAGCAGACTTGGCCAATGACTGACATGCTTGATATCGTTTTCGCGTTCTTATGAAGTCTCATGTGCAGGCAAACCGTGCCACTGGACCAGATACTCTGGCTTGCGATTGAGCGTTCTCTTTTGCAAGAGAACTTCGATGATGTACGTTCGTTCACCGGCTTCGTCGAAGACGACCGGACTAGACTTCGTGATCGATCTTCCTTCGAATCGATCTGGGTTGCTTCGATACTCCTACAACTTGTCGACGTTGAAGCGAGGACTGAGGTGACGCATGTTAGCCGGAAGTTCAAGCGCAGCAACGTTGTTGCGAAGCTGCATGATCTTGTACGGCCCAATGATGCGTGGAATCAGTTTCCTTGACTGAAGGTTCGTGTCTGCCGTTGCATGACTAATGTTAAGATCTTGCGTCGAAAGCAACGCGAGATCACCAACCTTGAAGTTAACTTCGCGGCGTCGCAGATCATAGTAACGCTTTCGGCGTTCTTGCGCATCAACCAAGTTCTTTCGAGTTTGTGTGATGACAGACTATCTTCGCTCGACAAATCTGGATGCGTAGTCGACTTTAGATGCTGCTGGCGCACTTGAAGTGTTCGTAGCAATGGGAGCGGCAGGATTACGCGGCTGTTAATGAAGAACGGGGACAACTGGGAAGATGCGGAGACCAGAGTGGCGTGGGCGTACTCAATGGTCGGCAGATGTTCATTCCAATCGTTGCCATGATACGAGATCGAACTACGAAAGGAAGCTTCCAAAGTTTTTTTTTCTGGCGCTCTGTGAGCCCATCGGCTTGTGCACGATGTGCCGTCGTCATCGCTGACTTGATTTTCATCATCTCAAGCAGCGCGGTCCAGAACTTTGACTTGGACTTCGGATCTCGATCGGAAATGATTACAGCCATAATGGCTGATGACTTGGTTGAAGAATAGCTTGACTGTATCTTTAGCAGTCGCGCTCGTGTGTGTCGGAACATACACGGACGCTTGGACAACTTGTCGACGACAACCATGATCGCGTCGAACCCATCTGAGACCGGCAAGTTAGTAATGAAGTCAACCGAGACAACTTACCAACATTTGGACGGAATCGGAATCGGAATCATTTTGTCCATCTTGCGAACAGTGAAGGACTTGTATCGCATCCAAGATTCGCAACCTTGCACATACGCACGGATGTCTTCATCCATGGTTGGCCAGTAGTACCACTGATTTGCGGCAGTTGCGTTCGTCGGATACCCGGATGTGCCATGATTGCTGAGTCGTGAACATTATGGATAACATCCAGGTGAAGCTTGGTGGCTTAAGGCACACACAGTCTTCTGACGTTGTTCTTAGATTTCAAGTAGACAAGACCATTGATGACTTGATAGTCGTCGAGTCGCTTGGATCCAATGAAGATATCCTTGAAGTGCGGATCTTTGGCATACGCCACTTGGAGCGCATGTTTGGTGGACGACTTCAGCTGGATTGTGCTGATAGTCGTCACTTCCACCACATTCGTTTCGCAGATCTTCATTTGATGCTGTGGAGCACCAAGCGGATGACTAAGTTCCGTGGCGGGAACCTTCTGAGCCAACAAGACTTGCGGATCGCGCATCGAAGCGCGGGCAAACTTCTTGAACCGCTGTTCTCGGCGGAGAACCGATGACCAACGGCGGTACATTCAACGGTTGGACAGTTTTCGCACATCTTGACGCGTGCGGAATTGTGCTGAATTAGACTTGGCTACCTCCTCCCCGGGATGAGAAGGAGCGGCTGGCGGGCGCGAAAGTGCATCCGCGACGATGTTAAGCGCATACGTACGATGGTGCAACTTGAACTGAAACGTCGAAAAGAAGTCCAACCAACCCGCCAAACGGTCGGATGTTGCAAGAAGAACTTACAGGCAAAGTTGTCTGTGAACACATCGAACTCGGTGCCATGCAAGTAATGACGATAGCGTGTCAGCGCGATCTTGATGACAAACAGCTCTTTGTCGTGAACTGGCCAATTGAGCTCGCTCGCACTCAACTTCTTGCTGAAGAATGCGATTGGATGGTCTTCACCGTCATGAAGCTGTGCCAAGACACCACCAACACAAGATTGACAAGATGAACCGAACCGCGAAGTCGGGCAGTCGAAGAACCGGAGTTTGTTGCAACGCGAGGTTCAACGCGTTGAACGCACGGAGTTGATCACCACCCCATTCTCAAGGGACATCTTTCTTGATCAAAGTACTACGCGGCAGGGCCGTCTGTGCGAACTTGTCGATCAACCTACGATAGTAGCCGGCAAGACCGAGAAAGCGTTAGAGATCCATCACATTCTGCGGCGCAGACCACTCCGCAATCGCACGAGTCTTGCGGAAGTCGACTTGCAGTCCCTTGGACGAGATGGTATGACCCMAAAAATCGAYCGAGTCTTGAMCGAAGTCACMCTTGKCYATACGCGYGTACAACGTGCTGTCGCGCAGGATGTCGAAKACTTGGYGRAGATGGTYAACATGCKCTTCCATCGAGCGTGAGAACACACAAATGTCATCCACAACAACGTCCTTCAATTTACTGAAGAGACTCCTCATTAAACGCGTCCAAGTGCCTGGCATTCCTGCCAAACCCATGTGAACGACTTCTCACAGATAGATCACGTGAACGGCATGCTGGACGGCGACATGCGCATCTGATGATACCCACAGGCGAGATCGAGCAGCGAGAAAACAATGGCACCAACCATGTGGTCGTAGAGCTCTTCAATGTGTGGCAACAGAATCTTTGCCACCTCGGACACCGAGTTGATGGATCGGAAGTCGATGACGCAACGTATGGCCATGTTGAGATCATCGGAATGAAGCCATTCCAAACGCGACGGAAACTTGCAAGTGACTGGATCCTTTTTCGGAACACCAAAGATGTTGGACACCCAAGGCGAGTCGAACACTTCAATCCAGTTCTTGCGTAGCAATTCGGCGACGAACTTATCGAGCGCATCCTGTTCGACCTTTGACAGTCGAAATGGTGCTCGATTGCTTGGCTGCGCACCAGGTTTCAACACAACTTCGTGTTCAATTGGACGTTCTGGTGGCAAGATCGGCGGCCATTTCTTCGGGAACACTTCTGCATACTCAGACAGCAACTGCTGTATCTCCGGCGGGACCGTCTTTGCTTTGGCCGCGGACTTGACGACCAGATGATAGACCTCAGCGAAGCCACCAGTGGTCAGTTTCTTCTTGGCGTCTTCAGCTTCCAAAATCGAAAGATCGGTGGTCGAATCTTCAAATTCCGAACCCACCAAAGCTCTAAACTCCATCAAACGATCGCCAACTCGATCGATCCGGGGATGCAACACCTGAAGCAATCACTTCAGCGCAACTGTGATTGCTTCAGGCGCCGTGCGAAATTGGTGAAGCTTCACCGGTTCACGGATCTCAGTGATCAGGTCTTTCTGGAAGTGCAACACCTTGTCGATCTCTGACATGTCTGTGACGCGCCAGATGATGCGCCGGAACGCATCAACGTAGTCGTCAAGACAGCTGAACTGATTTTGTCGGGGTCGAAGAAGCTGGTCTCGCACATGCTCTTGATGATCTGGAGCAGTAAACGCTCTCGTCAAGAATTGCTCAAGGTCAGCCACGGTCTGGATTGTAACGTCGTTCGTGACATCGAATTCCCGATACCACGACGCTGCTGCACCAGTCAGACTGGCGCGTAGCAAGGACCGATGACGTTGTTGCTTCGTGGCATCATCATACGCGATGTTCTTGGACTGAAAGTAGAGCTTTGCACGAAAGAAGAAGTCGGCAACATCGGATTTCCCATCAAACTTGGGCATTGACAGGCCTTCGGCACTGAGTTCCTTTGGCGCAGTCACTTGAACAGGCGCTTGGGGTTGCTGGATCGACTGAAACAGCTGTTGCTGGACCCTAGCTTGCTCTTGCATAAAGTTGCGCTGTTCTTGCAACATTTGCATGATTGCGTTCGTGGTCGAATCAACAGGTCTTTGTTGTGACGTTGGATCGAAGGAAATTTTTTTACTGTGTTGACTCTTTCAAGTTACCTAATCCTTCTCTGAGCTGTCTCTAAAACCGGCGATCGATACCTGATGTTAGCAGCGTCTGTGCGTCGATCAGATGGAAGTGCGCTTCGTGGAGGCTTTTCTTGGCGACCTGAGCTGCTTTGGCTGACTCGACGTTTGTTTTTGAGAGTTTGAGTAGACGGACAAGGATTCGCTGGGCTTCGCTTACGCAATCGATTTCTTTTTTATTAGGTCTTGGCGGGCTTTTCGGCTTTTTTCGGGTCGCGGACGAAAGTACAGGTAAAACGGTTCTTACACTTGTATTCGGACTTCTCACGGCGGGTCTTTTTCGCTCTGGTCATGCACCAGTCGGACAGAGAACGGTTCGGGTCGGATCAGACTGACAGAGGTCGGATGGGTCGGAAATCGGATAGGTCAGAAATCGAAGGGGTCAGAGGTCGGAGGGTCGGATGTCGGAGGGTCGGAGGCCGGAGGTCGGAGGGTCGAAATCTTCTCTAAAATCCGCAAGGAGCTACCCACGCAATTAGACAGGAATTGCAAAACCTCCGTTCTCAGATATCCTTCGAAAAGTGATCGCTTGGAATCGTCACAGGTTCACCGGGCGGCGGAGAGCGGGGGCCGAGGCGGACGGAGGGCGGACGGAGTGGACGGAGAGCGGACGGAGCGAGCGGGTCGGGCGACGGAGAAGCACAGAGGAAGAGGAGCGGAGGTCGAAGGTCGAAGCGCAAGTGCTACTAAGTGTAGCGAGGTACGTGGTCGATGGCAGATTTGCAAGTGATCGATTTACGGTTGTTATGTCTGCGGTGCGCAGGGAGCATGGCAGCTGTGCGCCTACTCTACCGATTCCAGGTATGTACTGTTTTCTTGATATGCATACGATTGAATCTACGCTATGCTTACATTAGTCTTGATTGCTCATGGTGCAGGTGCGTATGCCAGACCTTTACAACATGACAGCCATGCGCGACAACGAGATGGACGGATTCTACAAAGACTGGTGATGACGCATGAACTGATTTAAACATCTACCGGCAAATGCAAAACCCCGCAAATTGCCGGGTTTTAAAGACAAGTGACCGCTAAAAAGGTAACAAACCTCCTGCAGTTCACTGTCAGGTGCAACGTCAACGTTGTTGCGACGATCCGGATTGCTCAGAAAGAGGCAGATTTGTTAATGAGACGTTAGTTACATCCTGGCGCATCACTGACGATCTCCTACACTGACGTGGAAGTCATACGCACGCGGCCACTGCACTTGAGCACGCGTCCACGTCGTTGCATGCCAGCGGCACGGTCCGCTGGCCAATACAGCTCATCGCACGCGTCTTGACGGGTGTCGGCTGCACTTGGACAGGCTACGAGGGTGACGCCCCAGCGGAAGTAGTTGAAAATGTTGTCAGATCCGAGGCGGACTGGCTGTTTGCTGAAAAAGTGACCATTCCCATCGATCGAAATGGCGTCGCACTTCTGGCCCGGCGTCATCGTCACGAACGGCAGCAGCACCGAGTCCAGCAGCCGGAAGCTCGACTCCCTGTAGTTGGTCGTGAGCTGCGCGTACATGGAGCGACCGCACGTCTGCTTCGTGTCGTCGCGGCGCGAGCACCAAACGCCGTTGGTCGCTGAACCCAGAGCAGCACTGGGAGTCACGCTCCACCATGGCCATGTGCTTTGGAATCAGCGCCTCGGCGCACGGCATCACCAGGTCGCTCATGTCGTGGCAGAACGCGTCCATCTCGCCGTCGCTCAGGGCCGTCATATGGCGATAGAACACCTGGCGCATGTGCTCGGGCGCCGCTGTCATCTGCTTGACAAGCTCCACGACGTTGAGTAGCGGCTTGCTCTTGGGGAGCTTCATGACCTTGAATCCCGAGCACTGCAGCGTCATGGACGCCGCGATCTTGAGCAGTTCACCTATGTTGTTGCCCACGCACGTGTCGACGCCGAACGTCGTAGGCAGCTTGGCAAAGGGCACCTTGCCACAGGCGACCTTCGCGCGAGGTCGCGCCGGAGGTGGTCATGGTGGTGGTGGTCATCTTAATGGGCATTGTCATTGGTGTTGGCGGCCACAGGCTGATGAAGCAGTGCGAGAATGGCGACCAACAACCATACGGCGATGGCTGTGCATCTGGGCGAAGAAGTCCGCATGATCGGCAGTCGGGAGACGTGTGCTCGATGTCGACAGAAGCCGAATGAGCGGACTGCCGTCTCAGTCTCTGTCTTCCTGTGGTCACGAGTGGTCCTTCGTGCAGCACCTCGGTCTTCGCAGAGTCGCGAGGGATCCGTCATCGTTGGCGATGCGCGCACATCTGAACATCTGAACTCAGAACTGGTTCCGCTGCTTGGTCGACTTTTCTGCTCGTAGGTGCCCTTCGACGTACACTTTTACATCGCACTTACCAAGATTCATTCAGTTTGCTTCGGTTTGCAGCTCGCGGGATCAGAACACAGCAGTGACAGGGTGCCCAAGTGGCGCTGGGCCCTCCCTCCCCTTTCGTGCCGTGTGGGGTGAAGTGTGAGAGAATACCGTGAATAGAGAGAACATCATGAAAACACAGAGAATATCGTGCAACCACACAGCCTGTGGCACGGTATGCACTGATGACGATGAATGACGCCGATGCAGGTTGTGCGAATGTTGCGGCTGATGAGGCGACCTTCGCACAACCCGCGGCTGGTGTGCGGCCCTCTTTTATCCGGATCGTCACGTCCACCACCACCAACTTGATCAGCGACCGCGTTTAGCAACGTCGCAGCCCGTAGCGATTTCTCGGGCTAATGACAGGAGAGCGAAGTCGGGGCCGCTAGAGACAGTCGCCTCGCAAGACGATCAATCCATGGCTGAGCGAGGGTCCATCACGCCGTGGATGCGTGGCGACCGTGAGAGCGACATGGAGCAGCGGCAAGTGAGGAAGGGTGGGTCGGATCGGTGACATCGACATCCTGACGACTGAAATGCGTGCTACCGGATGCTCTGCGCCGAATACGATGCTCGTCGCGGTTGCCGCCGAAGGCGTTGATGCGGCGTCCCAGTAGCCAAGCGCGCAAGCCGGTTCCTCCAGCTGCGCCTGCTGCACCGGCCGCACCGGCGCCAACGTCGTCGGGTGCGTTGTGCTACGGGAAGCTCTGCGCAGAATACGATGCTCGTCGCGGTTGCCGCCGAAGGCGTTGATGCTGCGTCCCAGTAACCAAGCGCGCAAGCAGGTTCCTCCAGCTGCGCCTGCTGCACCGGCCGCACCGGCGCCAACGTCGTCGCTACTGGATGCTCGTGGGCAAGTGAGAGACAGTGTTGGGTGATGGCCTGTGCGTAGGTTGCAGTCGAGCAAACCAGCGCCTTGTGTGCAAGGACACCAGAGAGGACGGGCGTGATAGATTTATAATGTAATGCAAGGACTCCCATGTTCAATCGAGGTACTGCTTGACGACAGCGCGCTGGTTGGCGGAGCCGCGTCGAAGGCCACGCCGACAGGTAGCGACGGCGACTGTGCGAGGCACGCGGTATTGGCTGAATGGGCGTGGCTGGACGGCGCGACGAGCGCCACGATCACTGGCCGTCGGTGCTGTGTGTGCATCGCACTTTCGCGTGAGAGTTTCCTTATTCTCAACCATCACGTGAGGCCACTGAGCACATGAGCCACGGCGACCAAGCACGACCCTGAGAGCTTCCTTATTCTCGACCATCTATTTGAGCACTCGTGTGAGATGTGGTCATCTTCTTCAGGATCTCGTCGAGCTTATTMTCGACCATCACATRAGRCCACCGAGCACGTKAGGTATCTTCTYCAGGATCTCGTCGAGCTTCGTCGAGTCGGTGCGCCGAAGACGTAGCTGGGTCTGCGGCGCCAGCGACACCAGCTCACAACTCAAAACAACATCAACCAAACATCAAGCATCAAGCACCCGCAAAATGTGCGTCAGTCACGGCGTTCGCTTTTCACCATTCCTGTGCGCTGCCAGTGGCGTGGCAGGGGGGAGGTTGCACAAGGTGACGACGTCGCCAACGATTCCAACGATGCACATAACCACTGCCGCTCCGATCATGACACACACCACATCGATGACGCAACCGCCACTCGTGCCGCTCGTGACAACGCCCAACACGACTAGACTCCAAGGAAAGGAAGGGCTGCTGAAAGTAGTTAAAATGGACGGAGTTTATATCGTTGGTGGTTATAACCCAAACCGGGTTGGCCACATTAATGTGCTCTGCAGTGACCACGGTAAGTGGTCTGTGGGAGATGGTCGACGTTGGCTGGGATTAGAAGGTCTTGATTGGCTCCAGTCAATTTCATTTGTTTGGTATTGGCAGCAATAACAAAATACACGTATATTGACCATTATGCAATGTATATATACGTGTCACGCGTATGACAGTGCTGGACCGACGGTTGGTGGTCGCCCACGCTGGCGCCTGGGATTACGATTGACGAATTCTTCGCTGCCGCGCTCATCTTCGGCAGCACTGTTCATCGCGAAGCACAAATGGACGCAGCTTCGGTACTTCATGAAATACTTAAACTCGCACGCCTTGGTCAGTAAATTTACCTTCCACCCCCACGTTGGCTGGCCAATGCTCTACATTTCAGCGTTGAGGTAACTAATGCTGGTACTATTTCCTGTCTTGATTCCGGCGGATCCGCGACACGAAAACACGAAGACGACCCCTGGTTCGGTATTGCTCGGATTTTGCGTGCTCGTGTCGATTAGCAAGAAGCTCATGGAGAGGCGAGGTGGTTTCATAACCAATTTGTTTGCTCTCACCAGTATCTTCATACGGGTCCGAATGGCGAGCGGAATTGTAGACGTAGTGGCCAATGGGGTGGTATCCACAGAGCTTGCGCGAACACAACTTGCGATGAGTTTAACGAGGGTACCRAGCTTGAGACGTGCGCGAAGAGAATAGTCGCGTTTGAGGACGTTATTGAACTGCTCCACCGGGTTGTTTGTCGTTGCGTAACCTGCTGGCCGCGCAAAACATTGCCAGACTCGAAAACGTCCAAGCCGCCTCTGGTTGTTGAAATATTGGGCAAACCCAAGAAGGTCGGGACGACGGGACCAGCTGTGAAACGATTCTTGCACGATTGCGTAGAACTCGTCCACAGAGCTCGAGTAATGCATAGCGTAGATTTCTCGCAGAAGTTCAATGCATGCCTCGTTGCTCACACCCCGTAGATGCTCTTGGCCATTCGCTATGAGATGGTAGAAACACATCAAATACTCCGTATTCCCAAAAAAAGCTTCAACCGCCGCGTATTGCGCATGCTCTGCGTCACCCATCACGTAGCGAATGGCAATCGCTTTCCCGACCACAACCGAAAACGTCGTACGCAGCGCTTGTAGTGCTTCCTGGTAGACGGCCTTAGTTCGCTGTGACATAATGAAGAGTGCCACCAAGTGGAACCTTCGGTTCTGATCAGACACACCACATACGAGGACTGGAAAACCGAGAGTGCTCAACTTGAATGTGGCATCCACATGGAAAACGAACGTATCCGTGGGGGCATCGATCTGACGCAGCAGCCGCTTGGAGGTCACGCCAAGCAGAAAAAGATCTTCATCGCTTCCTCGACCAACATGTGGTCGGCCAATGGCATCGTGTTTGAAGCCAAACACAAATGGCTCACACTCGTTCGACGTCGGCCGATAAATTAGCTCGTTGACCAGCGCGCACACCGTCTGCCGCTTATCTTCGTTTGCCATGTGTTTTTTCGTGTAATATGTTGACACTGATTGGACCTGCCGAAGCGTCGGCAATTCGATGGACGATAGGCGAAAGGTGTTGACCATCTGAATGCGAATGCGGACCGGCTTCATGCCTTGCTCGGTCATTTCCCGTACGAATTGCTTCATTTCACGCGACAGACGATTCTGGGGTGGTGGATGCTCATGTACGAGGTGATGACCGTGCTGGGACACTGAAAAATGCTTCGTCTTCTGGCACTGCTCAATCTTGCCTCTCCAAACGCAGTACGCATCGGGCAGCAACAGGCCGCACGGCTTAGAGGTGCACGCAACGAGTTGGTAGCGCATCTTGTGCCGGTCGAGGGTGTTGTAGCAAACGGTGCACGGTGTTTCATGGCTGGTGACAATCCGAAACGCCTTCATGCTGTCCAGAACAGCGTTGATTCTCGCTGGTGGGATGCTGGCATGAACTATCTCCCACTGAACGTTCGACCTGAATGGCATCGCTTGTAGCTGGTGCGGGCGGCCGATGCAGTTGAAGACCGGTCGGAGTAAGGGAACACGTGAGATTGTGAGATTTTGAAATGTGAGCAAATGCGCGTCGGAATTGATGAGTGGATGGTGACCACACAGTGCCGTGGTGCTTTCCATTTGGTTAAAAGTTGCTGCCTGTGTGATTGTGTGCTTTTCTGTGTGTAACACTTGCTGATTCTGTGAAGGCCGATTGTGTTGTGTAGGTTTTTCCCACGGTTGTGTGCAATATCCACACATTGTGTGCTTGTTGTCTGATTTGTGTGTTCGCTTGTGGTTCTGTGTGTTTGCACCATTCTCTCGTGAAGTGTGGGAGTCGATGAGAGAGGACGTACTCCAATCACATACAATGGCGGCTTGCAATCGAGGCGAGCGGCGCTTGGTGTCGGAGTTGGTACGCTGACGACTGGAAGGGGCGGAATCAGCGCTCCCTTCATCCGCCCCGCGCTTCCTCAACCGCGCCTTCGTCATAGGGTCGTGACGCGCAGGTCTTCCAGGCGGTGGCTGTCGTGGCGCGCGCCAAATCCCGGCAAATCCGGCTTTAAAATGGTTAAAATTTCAGAAGATTCCTTCGCCCTATTCAGAAAATTCCTTCGCCCTATTCTCTGATGTTCAGAGAGTGGGATGGCTAGATCCAACTGTGGCAAGTGCGGGCAACTGCGAACGGATGTTCCGTGTCAAGTGCGTGCTCGCCACAGAACAACATGATTTCGACACAGAACACGTTCCGTAAGCGCAGATGGCGCCCGAGGGATCCGTCATCGTTGGCGATGCGCGCACATCTGAACATCTGAACTCAGAACTGGTTCCGCTGCTTGGTCGACTTTTCTGCTCGTAGGTGC
>NSDO01000429.1:5650-16636 GCA_002286825.1 Lagenidium giganteum
TCAGCCCCTGCGGCATGACGAGCCACTCCCAGAGCATCCCGCTTGGGGTGCTCACCGCCGTGAGAGGGATGTCCCTCTCGTTCATGCGGATCTGATAGCACCCGTCCTTCCGATCAATTGCACGAAACACTGTACTCCCAGCCATGGCGTCGATGACCATGTCCTTGCGTGGGATAGGTGTCTGTGCTGGGATTGTCGCATCGTTCAGCTTGTTGAAGGCGTGAACGATGCGCCATCCCCCGTGGCTTTCTTCTCGGAGTCAAGTGCGGAGACTTGCTCTCACGCACGTGTCCGGCCCGTGCTCGAGAGGCGAAGAACTCGTCGATCGCCTCGACTTGCTCACGCGGCAGCGGCCACTGTCGTGTGACGCAATACTTGGTTCCTGGCACGAGATCGATCTCGTGCCTAATGTCACGATCTGGGGGCAAGGTGTCTGGGACCTTGTCCGGAAAGATGTCCAAGAACTCTTAGACAAGGGAACACACCGGGTTCCCTTCAGCCTTCAATTATTCGAGAGACTGATGCTCGAATCTCTCTTCACGCGCCGTCTTCTTGTCCTGCAGCACGTCCGTGTCTATTGTGGACGTGCTGCCCACAAACTCTGATGGATCTGTGGCGCGCAGCGCACAGATCTGGAGGATCTCACCTTGCTTGAGATCCCTCAAAAAGGACTTGGCACCCATCACTTCGAGCGCCATCAACAGGGTGGGTTTTCCACTCGGAGCTTGTGCAGGCGACAGCCACTGTCGACGCTGGAACCGATGCGTCCATCGGGTCTTCCGAGGGTCTCCTTGAGTGATGCCACTGCATCACGCTTGGACTTGGACGTTGGCGATTCTGCTCCAACGTCTTTCACGACGTGCGCCGGAGCCACTGCTCTTGGCACTGCCTTCTTCTTGCAGACCGACGCCACTGCATCGGTCGCTGTCATCTTCTGGCTAGCGCGCGGCTTCACCACGAGCGCTGGGGTCCGATCGCGGGGATGCACGTCATCAATGTGCATCCAATGATGATCATCGGTGATCAGCCGATGATCCGCTTCGCTTGGAGTGGTGTTGATCGACACCACTCTGCCCTTCACCCAGTCGACTTGTGGCTGGTACTTAGCCAGCCAAGGCGTTCCAAGGATGACATCGAACCTGTCATCCAGGTTCATGAGGATGAAGGGATCCTTCATCCTCCTTCCACATGCCGAGTAGTCGAGGTGAGCGACGCACTTCGGCATCCGCATCACTTGACCATCAGCGAGGCGCACGACATAAGTCGAGGCGCCTCCATCACCATTCGAGAGAGTCGTGTAACGAACACGACTCACTGCATTCGTCGAACAAAGTTGTTCGACGCACCCGAGTCGAGCAGCGCACGAAGCGGCTGCTCTACTCCTTTCACCTTGAGCTTGAGAAAGATGAGCCCACGTGCTCTCTTCTCAAGCTGCGCAGACTTCACATCGCGGGCCCTGGCAGCTGCTGTCTGCAGCAGCAACCACCTCTCGCCCGTCAGTAGGGCGGGCCGCGCCTACTGACCGTCTTCGTTTTGAGCCTTCTGCTTCCGGGCACCGTTGCCACCGGAAGCAGATTGAGCACCGCTGCTCGGAGCAGGTGCTCGCACGTCGATGCCAGATGCCCAAGGCGCTGGCATCTGCAATACTTGATCTTTGACAAGTCACGACGTGACTTGTCCCCGCGCTGTCCCGGCGTGATGGCGTCGATGTCCATCATTGCGACCCCATGGTGGGTCGCGGAAGCCGTTGAGGTTGGACTGCTTCAGTCCAAACGCTTCGCGCACCGCCGTGTTGATGGCGTCGTCCAGCGACGCAGGCGTCTTCCGAAAGAGCATGGTCTTCACCGGACGATCTCGTAGGCCAGCCATGAACACAGCAAGCTGTGTTATGGCATCCACTGGGGCTGTCACAATGGTTGACAGCAGATACCGGACCCGCTGCATGTATGCATGCAGGTTCATCGTTCCTTGTCGTAGACGAAGGAACTCCACGCGCACCCGAAACTTATTTTCGGGTGTCTCGAACGCGCGCTGAAGTTCACGCTTGAACTCCTACAGAGTCGAGAATGCGCTTGGGTCCGCCAAGCGCTTGCCGAAGGCCCATGCGCGGGCACGTCCTGCCAGCCTGGACATGCCGTATGCGACTTGAAGCGCGGGGTCTGTGAGTCCCCGCGCAGCGATGGCTGTCTCGATCTCGACAAACCATTGCAGAAGCGGCTTCTTCGGCGAGCCGCTGTAGGTCGACGTGTCACGTGTGACGACGTCGGTCTTCTTGTGATGCGCGGCCCCCGGACCGCGCATCTCGTGCTCGATTTCATGCTCCATGAAATTTAGAGCAGCTGCACGCTGCTCAGCAGGAGCCATAGTCCGGAGGATGTGCTTGACCGGCGCCTCCCCCAACGCTTTCCCAATGTGCATCAGCGCCGACCATTCCCCCTCCGACAGGTGGGGAAAATTTATAATGGAGAATTGAGACCCGTGGGGTCTCCAACAGTTGTGGCGCCGCCATTCGAGGCGGCGTACCTTGCGGGGCTTGAGGCGTTGCCATGATGCAACGCAAAGAAAGAGTCGTTGAAAGGACTCCGAAGTGCTACCAAGTGTAGCGGGACTATGAATCACGTTACCACAGCTTACACTGTGTGCAACTCGAGGAAGCGTGTTGCTTGAGCGAGGATACCTCCTCGCTCCCTTGTCCGCACGCGTGGCTGACGTACGACGTGCGTGGCGGACGGTAAAACGGAATATATAGTTGGGTTCTTATATCCTACTAAGAAATACACCAAAACCTACATGTCCTACATATGTAACATTTATATCTAGTTCTACTGAAGAACCCCATTGGCTGATAATGCGCAGCATTTCAGCCAATCATGTGATGGGACCAAATGGCCCATTGGATCGAGAATTTCTCCTTCTAACGCTCCAGTGGCTACATTTTCCCAAACAGTTCGTCGACATGGTTGCCAGCCTCCACAGCGGAACCACGGCGCGGTTCCAGGTCAATGACGTGCGATCGAAGGGACTGCAAGTCTCCAGTGGCATCAGGCAAGGCCGCCCCTTGGCCCCCTGGGCCCCCTGCTTTTTGTGCTCGCGCTGGAACCTCTGTACCAGCGAGTGGCGCAAGATCTGAACTATGAAGGCGTCCACCTGACGGGTCACGAGCAAGACCAGCCATACCACCGAATTGGAGGCTATGCGGACGACACCGCGATGTTCACGGGCAATGCCTACGACGGCAGCATTGCACAGCGGATACTGCGAGACTCAGTATCAATCCATCCAAAACGGTTCTGCTGCCTTGCCACTGGCCCCACAACATCAAGGCCACACCTTTTCACGTACCCGATGCTACAGAGATCACCAGATATCTGGGTATTCCGGTGTGTCTAGAGCGGGACAGCGGCGCGATGTGGGACCACGTCAAGGGCCAAATCCGAGCCCGCCTAGTGCTGGCCATCAGGAAGACCCGCAATGTCATGCAACGGGCGAAGCTGGCCTCGGCAATAGCCATCCCGAAAATCACTTTCGTGGCCAGACATATATGGCTAACGCAAGCACAGGCAGGCAGCCTTCAACGCTTCCTGTCAACGTTCGAATGGAACGCTAACTTTGACGTCACGCAAGTCACGCGCAGCTGGCTGAATGCAGGTCAAGCCAGCCAGCCAACTGCGCATGGCGGACTCAATGTGCCCGATGTGCAACAGGAGCGGATTGCTCTGGCCGCAGCGATGGTCCATCGCCAAGGGCACCGACACGCCACTCGCACGCGTGCCAACTCCAGACGACGGCAATCTCCCAGCCAAGCCGAATTATCGCTCCTCCAAAGTACACCAGCTGCATTTTTGATACGGGGCTACGAAGGCATTGGTGCCTTCCATGGCACACCACGCTCAGCTGCAGAGATCCACAAGATACAGGAGTTAGCGGCTACCCTGAACAAGCTGCCGGCGAAAGAATTTGGATGGCAGGATGAAGAACTGCATGCGTACACGAGCAGGGTGCGCGAAGACATCCATCAGGTGCTCCGATGCCAAACGAGAGAACATGGGACGTGTACGACTGATTGGTTCCCCAACTGCGCCCTCCTCACAGGTCAGTTAATCTTCACTAGCGAAGGCAAGCCGCTGGCGAAGAATCAAGTTGACAAGATGGGGAAGAGCACAAAGGTCGAGGATATCATTACGTGGCACTGGATTGGGGAAAACCACGTCGCGTTCAGACGGGTCAGCTGCGTGGACGCGATGGACAAAGAACAAACGGTTCCGACTCCTAGCCGTTCTCCGCATGTCAAATTATCCCAAGATAGTCAAACGGCCAAAGCAGCCTTCACGGTTACTGCTGACGCGCAGCACATACGCGGATTTCGACGTCATCTCGACTCCTACCGGATGCTCATTACAACAACATGAACGGCCATTCTCCCGGCAAATCACAACAGGCGTCGACCATGCGGAGCAGGCACAGACGATCGTTCGTGCTCTAGACCCAGCGCTGAGATTGGCCAATCATCCATTGCTGACCCAGCAAGCACAATTTTTTGTCGGGGACGCACCGCAATCTCCAACCTACAAGCGAGTCAAGCGGTTCCTAAAGTCGTGCATGGTGGTTGCGCATCCAGGTCTCTTCCCGGCTGTCTCGTGGAAGGCAGTGACGACACACGCACTCGCCACAGAAGGGGAAATCCGGACTTTCACCAGGATCAAACTGAACAGAATGTCCATCCGCGTTCGCGGTGTGGACCACCCTATGTGCCGCCACGAGGCATGCCATCGACCACGAGCGTCGATGGAGCACGTCATGTGGGAATGCACTAACGCGCAGGCGGCGTGGAACGTCGTCTGGACACGATGAAGCCAGCTCATGGGCTGGACAACCCGCGAAGGTATGCTTGTAGCGGTGTTCACGAGGAGCCCGCCGCGATATCCAAGTGGATGGATTCAGGCTGTTCGCAACATACTACCGACGATCGCCACCGCCAAACTACGCTGGATTCTGATGCAATCCTGGTCAGCCGAGGTGCTAGCCGTCTACCATCAGATCTACACTGCTCGCCTCTCGGTGCTTAGTACCATGCCCATCAACCCACGGCAGATGCAAGTCAGATGACAGGCCCAGTTACGGACCATCGAATGGCACGCTCAAGATGGTCAGTGCGGGATCGCCTTCCAACGACTGCACCAACGCCTGGTTCCAATGGACCCAAACGACAACCGGTCACCACTAGCTTCTCTATTTCGACCTTAGATCCAGGGGCGACCCGGGACCCGGAGGTGCTGGGGCGGTGCTGGTCCGCCACTCCCAAGCCGGCCCCCAGATAGAGCATTGGAGTGGACCAACAATTCAATATCAACAACGTGACAGCAAAGCAATTCACCCACATCCGAGATACATACTTGCTGATTCAAAATCACGAGAACGATTGTGAAGCGATTACCAGGAATTCTCGAACCACGAAGGCACCTTCAAAATACCGTCCACGCACCCCAAAAGCTCGCTCCAGACACGGTCGCGCCGGTGGGTGGTGAAGATGCATTTGAGGATTGGTCATTACGAAGTAAAGTCAATAAATTGGCACAAAGGGATCGATGGACCGTCCGTAGAGCTCCGATAAAATGACAGAGCGCTATGCCTCCGTCAAGTACAGCAAGCGCTGTCACATTGGTAACATTGAAGTCTACTCCGTAAGACTGAGCGAAGTCAACGTCGTTTGGCTATCAGGGGTCACGGCTATAGCCGCTGCCAGTGCAACCCCACACCAACTTCGAGAGTTAGATGCGTCGTGAAGATCAGCATCAACGAGAGAAAAAAAATTGTGTTCAATTACAACACAAACCAACTCCGAGGGTTAGATGCGTCGTGAAGATCACCATCCGCGAGAAAACAATTTGTGTTCAAATTTTGTGTCCGAGCAATAGGACGGAACTGGCCTGCGTGCTCACCGATAATCATCTGTGGTAGCCGGGGGCGTCGACGTTGGACTGGAGCAGCGGGTAGTGTCGGAGCGTTCATGACTCTCGGAAACGTGTGCTGGAAGCAAAGGCGCATCGATCGTTGGCGCGCTTTGGGATGAAAATATAGCCCAGGAGTAGTGCACAACGCATTTTTGAGCACCAGCTAACCGCCATTCATCAAGATCCGAAAGTGATTAAAGTCGAAGCTTTTGCGTCGTCTGGGTCCTTAACTCACCCAGCGCCGAGCTTATCGCTGATTTTCCACGATAAGCATTTTCAATTGCTACTATGGGAGCCTCGGAATTAACCTTACTGCGGGTCGGCCAATCAAATTCGTATGTGATGGCTTGAAGCCTAACCACGATTCTCAATGATAAGTGAAATCAGCCCTCTGATTGGCTTAGTCTATTCACGAATTGATTGGTCGGTGATCACTAATTCGTGGCTGGAGCAGTTGTCAAGAAATAGCGGGAGTGCTTGCAATGCACTTGGCGCCATTGTTGTGGGAACACGGCCAGTCAATTCCAATTCCGTTAGCCCGCAGGAAGGAAGCAACAAGCCACGAAGCAAACATGTCCGAAGAGTATGTCGTGGCAGAACTCTGCCTAGTCTATACAGATGGTGGTTGATGCAGAAATCAACAACAGCATCCTCGCAGTGCTTGCTGTAGCAGATGGAAGTCTACTGCCCTGCGCTGGTGATGCCGGAGTTGCTAACACAGGTATAATCCCTGCTCGAAATTGGCATCGACGACAGCACACTCCTCTGGTGTGGAGCAAGGACGCTGCAAGCATGAGCCAGAATCTCCCATTTCACTTCACCACTCGAACACTTGCCGTCTAGTACGCAAGTGACCCTTCAGGAAGCAGCGGAGCGGAGGAGTCCGCCCCCCCTTTTTCTCTCGAGCGCGAAGGCGAGGAAGCTGCGAGATGGAGCCGAAGCCCCCAGATTCATGGGATGGCGGAAGCGAAGCCCAGCCATGCAACGACAGGTCATGGGCATGTGTGGTGTCATATTCCTCGGCGGGCGAAGATGGCGCGTGGGACATCAGGCGAGATGACAACTTGAGGTTCATGACGGACGCCGAACAGCAGCGGCTTCGGCGATATCTCTCAAAGCAGGTGCTGCTCGACAGAGTCCCGGGATTCACGGTGGAGACGCACAGATGCGAGGAGCGCGCACGACTGGCGGAGTGGCATCACCAGCAGATGGATACCTGGATCTTCGTGTGTTGGGCTCCCGGAATTCATCTGCCAAAAGACAGCGGCAAGAAAACATTCTTCAGCCATCTGTTTCAATCCTCAGCAACGGGTTCGGAGAGACACAATCCGCGCATCGGTTAGCAGATGATGTGAAGTGTGTAAGGATGGATGCCAAAAGCAAGATGGTTTGGTGAGCAACGAGGGCGGTCCAGCTACGCGTCTGCCTTAAATCCCAAGGCTCAGACAAGCAAGACAAAATGAGTTGTGAACGCGGCCAATGGGGGTGATCAGCCCGCAGGGAGCTTGATGCAGGTCGCGGAGGTGCGCCATGATGCCGATCAGCAGATTGGCCAGCATGACGCTGTAGGCAAGGAACCGATGGCAATCACAGTGCCACCGAACCCACTAGAGCCTTCCAGCGCAACATAACCTTGTGTCCCGGTGGCAATCACCACAAAAGACCTGACCTCCGACGACATAGAGCGACTCTCTTCCAAGCGAAAAGCCATTCGTGCAAAATTTGAGGATGAGCATCGCGAACAGCATCAGAAACGCATGGAGAAGTTCGAGGAGCTCCACAAAGCCCAACAAGATGGTATGAGACAACGGCATCGACATATGGACGATAGCGCACGCACCTCCGAGACGATCGGACAGGCAGATAGCGCAACAACATTTCGAGCTCACACCAACGACCGTGATCAAGATGTCGACATGGAGCAGAAATCATCGGAGAGAGCTTCAGTAATGGATCGACGACCAAGTAAAACTGTGCAGACTTTGGTCATAGCGCATGTGCGGCCGCTGACCCCGGCAGAGGTGTTCGCGGAGGTGCCACAGAAGACGACCAAGCAAATCTCTTGTTTCGACGATCCTGAGGGAGAATGGAATGCAGAGGCACCAGTGCTCGTCGACGTTCCAGAGATTACTGACTTGTTGCAATGGACAACTCACTATGACGCCAAAACACTCAAGACACCTCCAAACGGCTCATTTTTGTACTATGCCCTACATGGCTCCCGAACCAAGCAATCGCGTGACGACATAGACAAGACCAACCCATTCAACGCAGTCAGACATGATCTCATCGCAGCAACAACGGTAGACAGACAACGACACGGCATATCTGGCATCGTACCGGCGCACCGACAAACGGAGGAATGACGACTGGGCCGGGGTGCAGCCTCCGGCGTCGCTGTTTGAAGTCTGGCCAGGAATGGACGCTGCACGTGATCTTGGTAATGGCACACCTGCCATTCCCGCTACTGTACTTGGATACTGCGGGCACAGATGATGGAGCTCCTTGGTCAAGCTTTGTTAGCAGATGCGCGGAAGAATGCCCTTTCCCAATATGCTGACGAAGAATCAACACCGGAGGTAGCTCGAATGGCTGCAAAATGGGCACGCGACATTGGCAAGGCTGCTACGCACGCGGAAGCATGGAGGATCGCTAACAAATTGGACTATATCCCACGCCTGAGCTCTGTCACTGACGATATCCCGACGGCTTGCGAGGTACCACCCGTGGCCACAGATGCGGTGTGCAGGTTGATGGCGGTCGGATGCATAGTGTCCATCGCCGCGATGATGGATCGTAAGATGAACGATTTGAAGACATGCAGTGATCTACTGTTCCAGCAACTGTTCGATCCCATGAGTGCTGCTGACCTTAAAGAAACGGACGCCCGGCTCAAGCAGAGAGACTATTCCATGGTCTCGGCGATCAGAGTCAATTAGCATCGTGATCAGGACCACCACAATACAACACACGGTGGCCGTAAATCGGCACCAGCAAGAAATGACGACAAATCGAAGACAGCCCAGGGGCAATGCCCCAAGGCCCACACAATCCCAGCACTATCACACAGCGCGACGCAAGATGAAGACGGCACAGGTGCCTGGTCGCACGATCAGCCTACTCACACAAAACGTGCGAGGCTACAAGGAGACGTCCAGAACGCAATGGCTCAATTACTTTCGTCAGTCTACGGATGGCCATCAACCTGATGTAGTATTCCTGCAAGAGACACAGACACGCCGTGAAGAAGAGGAACGGGCAGCCCAATATGCGCGAGCTTGGGGACTCGTAGATACAACGAGTCACAAATGGTCGCACTGGACAAGCAATCACCATCCAGCGGCGGGCGTAGCCATTCTGATCAATCCAAACTCAGCGATTTCCACCGTGGAGCCGTGGGAAAGAGAACAGTGGACGCCATACTGGATGGCCGTCACATGCACATTCCTGGATGTCAGCTGGCTGCTGGTCAACGTGTACTGCCCGTCCACGCGGGCCGACAAATCCGCGTTTTATCAACATCTCCAAAGCCTGCAGCTGCCCGAAGGTCCAATCCTTACTGGTGGCGACTTCAATGCGTGCGCACATGACTATGACCGCCGTCATGGACTCACTTCTGCCATCACCTGCCCGGATCTCATCAGGTGGGAAAAATGCTGGGACATCGGAGACGGATTATGCTGGGAGCTGAATGAAGAAACGAACGATGACTCCCGAGCTGAGTTTGCCGCGCAGCGTCGTACCTATCATTACAGTGTAGACGGCCAGCTCCGTTCAGCACGCTTGGACCGCTGGTACACTTCAGTGCACCACGCGGCATGGGTGAACGAGATCGTGACGCTGGTCCCAGGAGCACCATCCGACCATCTCGGCGTTTGCGTGGTCCTGCAGCATCCTGACTGGCGCCCCACAACAAAACGAGCACGGCACACACACACTCACTCGCTCGCCGTTCATCAGAGACCTGCAGACGGCAGCCGTTGCAGAATTCCTCGTACAAGCTACGCCAAGTATCCTGGCGATAACTGACAAGCAAGAGATCATAGATGCCTGGGAAACCATCAAGGTGGCCGCTAGGACGCTATGTTTCAAGGTCGCGGCGCAAGGCAGACGGCGGCAGAGACAGTCGTACATGCAGAGACTCAAACAACTGGAACGTCGCTATCGTGAGGCGGTCTGTTTTGCACTTCGACAGCAAGACGAAGCCGGCACGGTTCAGGGTATCACCAAGAGGATGGCAGCGCTGGCGCTAGTCGAGCCGGGGGTCATCGTGTCAAGGATTCATGGCCAAATAGTCGCTCTCAAGCGGCAACGAGCGAGGCATATGACCAGACGACAACGTGCACGCTACAGAGGTGTCGGCACAAGCAGCACCAAGACATCCTTCGCCCGATTCTCGGTTAAATACGCCGCTAAATCGGCAGTGGTGATGCCTGGCACATGCGATGAACAAATAGCGGCGGCTGTGGAGAAGGCCTGGAACCATCATGGATAATGCTCCAATCGAGGCAAGCCAGAACACGGCTTTCCTCCGACGGTTGCAACCACGTAAGCGGCTGGACCAAGCGGAACAAGATCAACTCATCTGTGCAATCACTGAAGCAGAAGTTAGGAAGTCAATGGGGCGAACGAATCGGGGCAAAGCGTGCGGCCCGGACGGGCTTGCGAACGACTGGTACCGAGATCATGCAGAGCTATTGGTACCGCTCGTGGCACACCTCTACAACGCTTGCCTTCAGGCTGGACGAGTGCCCGTAACGTTTGGTGAGGCCCACATCTTCTGTTTGCCCAAATCAGCGCGACCCCAAACTGGACTGGATTATCGCCCGTTGGCGCTACTCAACACAGACTACAAACTATTCACCCGCATATTCAGCCTACGCCTACGCCCACTGCTCCATGGACTGATGCACCCAAACCAGACCGGCTTCATCCCTCACAGGGATATACATGACACCATCGATCTACYACAAGCTTTCCAAGATGTGGCACGTGATGGTGACTATCCTGAATCGGCAGCTCTGATGCTGGATTT